>JANHFT010002602.1:219256-240673 GCA_032467955.1 Pseudoxenodon macrops | reverse complement strand
AGAGAGAGAGAGAGAGAGAGAGAGAGAGAGAGAGAGAGAGAGAGAGAGAGAGAGAGGTCAAAAGGGTTTTGTGTTTCCTGGCTCCTTAACAAACGATTTTCTGCCCTAATGACCGGCTGGGTAGGCATGGATGGGGTGGGGGTCGTGACTGGTGGAAGTGAGTGGTGTTGAGTTGGCCACGCCCACCCAGGTTTTGGGCCTCCTGGGGTTTTCTTTCTTGTGGGAAATGGGTTCAAATGGCTCTTTGAGGGTTTAAGACCCCTGGACTAGACCATACTGGCTCTTCACTGTTTGAAGACAATTCAAGATATTATTTTCATAGATGATAAAAATTAATGTTTCTTCTCTCTACCATACAATTGCCTGCTTTTTATTGTTCGTTCTTTCAATCAAATTAAATATAAAAATGTTAATGCAAATCAATTTTGGACAATTCTTGTGCTTGTAGGGCACAAATAGGATTTTGATTCAGTGAAGTTAAAGCAGGTAAAACCACAATTCATTGACGTGATTTAGGATTCCTCCAGTTTTCATTGTTCCTAGTTCAACAGAACATGATATCAAACAAAATAACATTAATCACAAAACGAGGGCTAAAATTTTAAGATATTTCTATAATGTACTGTACTTCTGGTTGTTACCCAGCGTCAGGTTCAACAGAAGTATTATGTTTTCAGCTTTAGTTCTACATTGTAAACAATGCACTCGTGTTTTTTTCCATAAAATATATATTTTTTCCTCTTGCCATTAAAGATTGTGATGTATTCTTTGTTATAAACAGAACAGAGAGAAAAAGAAACAGAGTTTGCTTACAAGGAATTCCAGTTCAGCGGAAAACAGAAAATAGTCAGCAAAATATTCTTTTTCTTCCTGTGTTGCAAACCTATGTTTTGGGCAATTGTGTGGAGACATTTCCACAATCAGGTAATCAGACAAATGACAGCAACATGATGGATGTTCAACTGAATAGGCCCAGAGTGAAACCTGGGTTCCTGTCCTGTAACTGGGCATAGAATAAGGTTCTGCATAGCATTAATTCAGTTACAAAAGGGGTGTCAAACCCATGTCCCGTGGGCTGACGTTGGGTCACAGGGTACTTAGATTTGGCCCACAGGTCCTCACTGGAAAAAGTGAAGGACCGGCCCACAGTGCCACTGCCAGTGAAAATGGAGCCCAGGCAGGCCACGCGCTACCTCCCCAAACTCCATTTTTACAGGCAATGGGCTGCAGAAGGCAGTTGCAGTTGAAAATGGAGCCCAGGCAGACCATGAGTGGCCCCGCTGAGCTCCCTTTTCACTGACAGAGGGCTGCTGGAGGCCGTCGCAGTTGAAAACGGAGCCCATGTGGGCCGATTGCAGCCCCCTGAGCTCCGTTTTCACTGGCTATGGGCTACAGGAGGCCATCGCAGCTGAAAATGGAGCCTCAATGAGTGACATCAAGCTGGACATATACCATTGGCCATGCCCTTCCAAGGTCAAACACAACTCTGATGCAGTCCTCAATGAAATCAAAATTGACACTGCTGAGTTAGACTAATACTTAAAGTGCTCTAGTGATGTAGAAAGAAAATATCATTGTTCAGATATCCCTGATCAGACTTTCATCCCAGTTCAGATAGAAAACAACCAAGCCCTTTACAAGAAATAGCCATATATAGGTAGTCCTTGACCATTTAGTGAACATTTGAAAATGACCATTTTTCACACTTACAACCATTGCAGTATCCACCTATTACCTGTAGGTGTGCGTAGTTTATTTATAGGTAGTTCTCACTTAACAATGGCCGCTAAGCAACCCAGTGAAAAATGCAACGTCTGGTGACTGGACTCACTTAACAATAGCAATTGTTTTGTAATGACATATTCAGGAAAACAAAGGAAACAAATGAATTTAAAACAAAAGGAGGCGGAAAAAGGATATAAAAGACTAGAGGAAGTATTACAAAAAAAAACACAAGATAAAGACATTAAAAATAAAATGGCAATGCAGAAACATAAAATAAATATTGGTTAATTGGTTATGCTATCAAAGTTATGGAAAAGTTATGCTATCAAATTAGTGAAAAGAAGAAAATAGTAGAAAATTACTATGGACAATTGTATAAACAAGAAAATTTGAATGAAGAAAAGATAAGAGAGTATCTCGATTATGGCAGAACGATTGAAAAAACTATTGAATGAATTTATATATTCGTACCAAAATGGTTTTCTGCCTAAAAGACAGATAAGAGATAACATGAGGACTATACTGAATACTTTGGAATACTATGAAGCACATCCCGAGAAGCAAATTGGTTTGTTATTCTTAGATGCACAGAAGGCCTTTGATAACATGAATTGGAAATTTATGACACTGCAATTAGAAGTAATGAAATTTGGAGATAACCTCCTGAACTTGGTTAAAACAATATACCGTATTTTTCTGAGTATAAGACGCACCTTTTCTCCCCCTAATTGGGGCTAATAATTCAGGTACGTCTTATACTCCGAATGTAGCTTTTTCAAAGCTTTTTTCAGACCTAACGAGGTGAATAAAGAGTGAAGCGATCTTTGCAGCCTATTTTCATTGCTACGCACTCCAAATAAGCTTTTTTTTTCAGTCCTAAGTTTTTGCAGCCTTTTTTCATTGCTATTTCCTCCAAAGAACCTTTTTCCCCCCAGGTGCTAATGATCTTCCTGGCTTTGCCGTGCTTTGTTAATTGCTTCTCTCTATCAGCTGTGCTGTAGCAGCTTTTCCCCCCAGTCCTAATCAGGGGATAAAATAATGTGCTGAAGCTGACCAGACTAAGGATGCTAGCCAGATGAATACCTGGTAGGCAGATTTTTTTCCCTATTTTCCTCCCCAAAAACTCAGATGTGTGTTATACTCAGGTGCATCTTATACTCTGAAAAATACGGTAATCCCAAAGGCTATTTACTTTTTTAGTATCCCTAGGTCTTTAAGTACATTTGCAAGAAAATAGATTATTACAAGTTAAAGTATAAGGTTCAATATAATAATTGAACAATATTTCAGTTAATATTCATCCTACAATATGGCTTTATTTAGGACTTTCTCTTCTTCAAATAGCCATTAATCCAGCAATAGCTTTCTTCTTCCTCCTGTATCTCTAAGCTTCCTGACAGTGTTCTGGAGAAGCCTCCAAATATCTAGAGCAACTTTCCCAGGACATAGAATTAATGCAGGGAGAGAGGAAAAATTGGTGAAAATTGTTTTCAAACCTCATACTTATGTCCCCACAGTCATATAATTGACATTCAGGCACTTTGCAATCAGCAGGTGCTTATGACAGCATCACATGATCATCATTTGCACACTTCACAATTGGCTTCCAACAAGAAGAGTCAGTGTAGAAGTTGGCAATAAAATCCAAAGACCCAGTCCCACAGTGTCTCACTTAATAACTGCAGGTGATTTGCTTAATGACCATAGCAAGAGTGATGAAAGTCCAGCATGGTCCTGGGATGTTTCACTTAATGAGTGCATCACTTAGTGACAGAACTGACAGTCCCAGTTGTAGTTGTTAAGTGAGGTCTACCTGTATAAGTTAATGAAAACAAATAAATCCCTTCACCTTCCACTTTCTAAATCTTTATTGACTATATTGTCTGGGATTTATGTCATAGTTAACAATTGGCTGTCAACAATATAACAAATTGGAATCTTACCTATATATTGAATGCAATATTCTAAAAATATGAATATTTGTGTTGTCTTGCTATATTATCACTGTCTGAAGTATTGCCCTAGCAATACTTTATAATTTTTAAAAATGTTTTATAATTACTAGGAATTATTTCAGGAGAACAGTTTAGTAAAATTCAAATAATTTTTTCTCATACAGAGATGTCTAGTTCTGTTACTGTGTCTGCTGAGGAAGAAAGCATCAAGAGTTACAAAAGTGACCTACAGTTATACGATAAAAATACAACACATGAACTCGGGCCTGAAAAATCAATTTATTCCAACAGTTTAGACAGGAAAGAAGAGAAGAGGAATATTCCAAGCTTCCTCAAACATGTGTCCAATGTTGAAGTCAGTGTAGGAGACCTAGCTAAACTTTCTGTTACTGTTACTGGCAATCCAAAACCTCAGATACAATGGTTTTTCAATAATGTTAAAATAACATCATCTGCAGACTATAAATTTGTGTTTGATGAGGAAAGCTACAGCCTCTTTATTCTTTCTGCAAACTTCGAACATGAGGGAGAATATACTTGCATTGCTAGTAATGTACATGGCGAGACAGCTTGTAGTGCTTATCTGAAAGTAAATCCTAAAGGAAGTAGTGCAGAATCAGAGATAATCAGTGCAGTTTCCACAGAGATGATAGGAGGCCCTCAGTCTCCACATTTTGTTAGGAAACTAAATCCTGCTCATTTTGTGCAAGGTGCTCCAGCTGTGTTTGAATATAATGTGACTGGAGAGCCAGATCCTATAATTCACTGGTTTAGGGGAAATGACCAAATTTTCTCCGGTGTACATTACACCATTATCCATAATCCAGATGGTTCTGGGTCTCTGACAGTGAATAACTGTCAGAGGGAAGATGGAGGATTATACATCTGTAAAGCAAGCAATATCTTAGGAGAGGCCACAAGTAATGCCGAACTTATTATCGCCCAAGATATCCCTGATGAAGTTCCACATGTAGACGAGAAAGCCATGCAGAGAAAATTGACTATGTTAGTTAAAGAAACTGTAAGAGAAAAGGCCAGTGAGGCACAGAGGAGTGCAGTTATATTGCCTGATGATAAGGGGCGCAACGGCCAGCAAGCAACGGATTCAACTGCAATGGAGAATAAGCATTCCCTGTATAGTGTGGCTGATACCTTAATTTCTTTCTCAACAACTACTGTGCAGCAAGAATCTCTGCTTACCCAACAAGAGGCCTTGCCTGATTCTCAGAAAGTTGAAGGAATTATAGACGTCGCTCATAAAACCAGTAATATTGTGGCTGCTAGATCATTAACTGTGAGTGAGGTGAAGGAGCATAGCGGCTTTCTAGAGCAGCACTCAGGGACCATTCAAAACTCACCACTACTTCAGGTATTTAGTTCTGAATGCCCTCAGATTTCTGATATTTGCTTACCAGTTGTGGAAGAAGCAAACCATGAAGAAAAAGAAAAACAGTTGCCAATTAAGCTGCCAGAAATAATAAATCCAGAGTCAGTTTGGAAAGAAACATCTCCATTAATTTCTATTCTTTCTGAGGAGAAATATGGGATAAGCCTCGATGAATCTCTCATATTTTCATCTTCAAAAGCTGGAGAAGCCACCTCAGCCCAAGAATCTAAGCAAAAGGGGTATATTTCTAGAATTGAGAGCATCCAAAAATTGTCCAAGGAAAGCTCTTTAGCAGTCCAGGTACATAAGTCAGAGAAGGGGGTACTAGTGCAGGAAGAACAGAGTTTCCAGTCCATTATAGCAACCCAACAACATGAGATCAATGAAGCTCTTACAATGACCGTTAATTACATGGACACGCCTGAAAAGATTCAACCAATCCAAGAGTCAATAAAGGCACTGCAGGTCCCTCTGATTGCCTCTGAAGAGATATTCCCCAAAGAAAAGACTTTTGAAGCAACTATGGAAGAGCTTCAAAAAGGCTCCCTGAAGCACGACAACCTTATGAAAGCAAACCTCATGGCAGAAGAAAAACAGAAGCTTTCCCATGAGCTCATCAAAACAATTCCTGAGTTAGAAGGCCCAGTCCTTCTAACAGAGGTACAGAAAGAAAGTGGAAGCCCATTGCATTTGCCCGTTGTGTTTGAACAAGCAACCCTTCCTAAAGAAGAGCATTTTAGTACTGAGGTACCACCAGAAGATGAAGTGGAATCTAGCAAAAGCCAAAGTCTGCTTCACAGCTTAATAACAGAAGAGCAGCTTCCCACAACAAGTGAAGAAGCTAAGCTTCTTTCTCCCCTGGAGGAAGTTGTTAGCCTGCAGCTTGTCAAAGAGCCTGCTTCTGTTTTGCATCTCCAGATGAACGATACTGAGCAAGTGTTGTCTAAGGAAGACATTTTGACTTTACCAAAACCTGAATGTCAAGCTGCAGTACAGAAAGCAGAAACCATGATTAAGCATACCGCGACTTGGGAGGAACAGAGCCCAATCTCTGCCGATACACTGGAAGCCATTCAGGATGGGATTGGCGGAGCAAAATTGTTGGCTACAACAGAGCCTCAGCTCCGTAAGTGTTTGACTGTCGTGGCAGAAGAATGGCTACTGCCCAAAGAGCAAACTCTTCCTCAAATGGACACAGAGAGGAAAGCATCCCTGAAGAAGGATGAATTTCAGGTGGTTATGCAGGCCTCAGGTATCACTGAAATGAGGGCCTTGGCTGCAGGGCACATTAAGGCATTTAAGGATGTTGAACGCAAGAACTGTGGGATAGCCTCTGAGCCCAAACTAATTTTGGAATCCGTATGTGTCGAAGAATGTAGTGTTCCTATCGAGAATGCTGACCCGTTAGAAGCCACAGAGCAAGATTTTGCAGCACGAATCCAAGAAGGACAGTCAGTCAGGCTCCCGTTAATACTAGAAGAAAAACAGCCTTTCAAGGAAGAACACCTAAGCCCACTCACAAGCCCAGAAAGTCAACACACGACAGTTCACAAAGAATCCAGCATAGTGATGGGAGTGCCCCAAACCCTGGAAAGCCAAACTCTTTCTAAAGAAAGTCAACTTGCACACGAAACTCCAGTGTGTGGCAGCCTAGATGTGAAACCCCCAGTAAGACGCACCTTAAAAACAGCTCTCATAAATGAACACCATTCATTTTCTTTTGACACTTTCAACGATATAGAAAAGATTACATTAAAAACTGCAGAAATAGTCAGAGAGCCTAAACATACCTTGTTCATCTGCCTTGTTACCAAAGAAAGTTCAAATACTGCAGAAATAAGTCTTCCCTTTGATGGAATCTATTCTCATACGGGTACCATAAGAAATGAATTGCAAGCTCCATTTCAGCCTGTTGTTTATGAAGAAAAACACATTCTGATGGCAGACGAACCCAAAGTTATATCTGAAACTAAAAGCTGTAAGCTGCTTGTTATTTCTTTACCTTTCAGAGAAATGCACTTAGGTGTTGTAACTGATATGCCCATTCAACAGCAAACAGTTGAGGGTCTCGCTGGTTACCTTGAGCCCCAACATGCCAGAATTAGTACTGAATCCAAAATACAGCTGGAGCAACCTGTGCCTGCCCAAGAAGTCAACATTCTTGCTCTAAAGGAGCAAATTAAAGATGATAGTTCAACAGTGCCTACCTCAGCTGAAAAGCCTACTTTCTCTCCGAAAGTGAGAGAAAGAAAAGAAGAACTTTTTGAGGAACATGACAAAGAGACTCATTTCTTGGAAGCGAAGGAAGAAAAAAATAGAAGTCCCATCATAAACCTAAGTTTGATGGACACTGTGGCTGAGGAAGGGGACGGAGTGAAATTTACTTCCAAAATAGCAAATGCTGAAGTGGTAAATTGGTATTTTGAGAGTAATCTGATATTTTCAGGCGGTGAGTTCAAGTGTTTGCAAGAACATGACACTTACACACTCATAATCCACCAAGCATTCAAGGAAGTACATCAAGGGAAGTACACCTGTGAGGCTCTGAATGAAAATGGAAAAACTACAGCAACAGCGACACTCACAGTTGTAAAAAGAGGTTGGAATATGAGGATGACATATTATTTTCCTTCACTGATTTTCTAACTGAGTAGAATACATACACAGTCCTTATATTAATATCCAAAACAGTCTTCCATAGGGCACCACAAACTAATCACAAAATTCACCCTTTTGCTTTTTTTCCCCTTAGTGTGCCTGCACTTTCACTCTCCATTTCCTCATATACGCTAGTACCTACGTTAGTCTTTGAAATTATTGTACTGTACTTTTCATTTTTTGGTAATATGATTACAGTACATTAATTATTATAATTTCTTTCAGGAATAAATTCATTTGTAATTTATAATGATAATATGTAATTATTCTTTTTTTTTTAAAAGAGTGCATGTCTTAAAATTTCATCCCAATATCTACAGAGAAATTATTCACTCTTCACGGTTACAATAAGGGAGCACATACTCAGGAGGAAGTCCCACTGAAAACTGTGGGGCTCACTTATCAGTAAATAAATATAGAGAGTCCACTGTGTGTTGTGAATTTTTCCCCACTCTTTCAACTTGCTTCTCGTGTTTTATTTTGCCACTGTTTCTACACAATCTGGTGCAATCACATTCTTTGCTTGCTTGTCTTATTGTAGTAAGCAGAAAACGTAGTACCTTAAAAAGCTATGTAGTACCTATGCAGTGGAGATTTGCAGTAATCTGGCCATTGCCACATCACAATAACTGGTAGTTGTTTTTTTTCCTTCCATTTCTAACCGTCATTTTCTTCTACAGTCACTTTCCTTGAATTGTGCACAGACAGAAATCACCCATCCTATTCCAGTCACTGTATTAAACAGAGATTTGGAATTATATCATCTTGTTGTTATTCATGTACGTGTTTGTGATTGCAACTTTCCCCCCCCCTTTGCTTTCAATTTCAGTTGCACCCATGCTGAGAAGAAGATTAGAATCCCAAGAGGTTGCTGTGAATCACCTTGCTAAGTTTACTTGTGAGATTGAAATGGCACCAGACGTACGATTTCAGTGGTACAGAGCAGGACGGGAAATCTATGATAGTGACAAGTACACCGTTTATACAGCGAATTACACATCGAGTCTTCAAATCCCAAGACCTCAAGTTGTGGACTGTGGTGAATATACCTGCAAGGCATCCAACCAGTATGGGAGTGTGAGCAGCACAGCTACGTTGAAAGTAACTGGTAAGGATGATGCCTGAGCTTCAATTTGCTTTCTAATCACATATTTAGGCATTATTTATAGTTCAATTCTATGGTTTAATGTACTGCCAAATATAGTTTTGAAGAATGGAGAGAAGGTAAACTAGCTGACCGGTCAGAGTGCGGCAATTTTATCATTTTTTTGTAATAGCCTGTTTTTAAGATGGAAGGAAAATAAGCCAATAATCTGTTGGGATATCCCAATTAATGTACAAGCGATGCCTACATCAATATCCACAAGTCTCCATGAACTGAAACACCTCTGGTGGAATGGGGAGGGGGGTGCAGCTGGAATGTTCACCGGGCTCTTCCATAGAACATAATGGGGAGAGGCGTGTAGCATGAATGGGCTGTGGGTAGGCACATTTTTTCATCATATTCTTCTCAAAACTTTCTTAAATGTCTTCTGTTTCCTGAAGAAATTATACATTTAAGTAATTCATCCAATCACAAATCTATATATTGTAGATGCATCTGGTTTGAGTTACTACCTGCATATTATGAAACCCAGCAGAGTTGAGATAGGAAACAATCTCAAAATAAATACCTTAAGAGTCATCTTTAATAAATAAATGATACGCTACATGTGGATATTTCTCTCTAAAATATTGATGTCAACCTTTTAAGGAAATTGCTTATTACATCTTTAAAAAATGCTACTGTAAGATTTCAGGCCACCCTTATTAGAGGATAGTTCTGGGATATTGGTAAACTAATAACATGGCAACCCAATTTTGCAGGAAAATTTATATTTCTGGATGAAGTTTTGAAGTACGCATCATGTCTAGAGATAATAATTATGCTATATATACATTGCCCATTGGGGATTCTTATGTCATGTTTATGTTTAGTCAATGCAAAGCATGGGGAAATACGATTTAAGTCTTTTCTTTTGTGGGAGAGAAAACAGCCTGACATATTTGCCTAGTCAAACAAGTTTCTTCCCCTTTCTTTTGCAGAAGCGTTTCCTCCAACTTTTCTAACCAGACCTGAATCTCTTACAACTTTTGTGGGTAAGAGTGCCAGGTTTCCCTGCAGTGTGTCGGGCACACCTGTGATAGACACCGTGTGGCAGAAGGACGGCTCTCCCATCTCTTCCACAGAACACTACAAAATTATGGCTTCCGACACCAAGCATAGTTTAGAGATTGCGCATCTCAGAGTCAATGACAGGGGGGTATACAGCTGCAAAGCCTCCAACAAGTTTGGAGCAGATGTCTGCCAGGCAGAATTAACCATTATCGATAAGCCACATTTTATTAAGGAACTGCAGTCTGTGCAGTCCGCGGTTAATAAAAAGATACGTCTTGAATGCCAAGTGGATGAAGACCGCAAAGTGACTGTCTCCTGGACTAAAGATGGCCACAAAATACCTCCAGGCAAGGATTACCGGATCATGTTTGAAGACAAAATAGCATCTCTTGACATCCCGCTGTCGAAGCTTAAAGATTCAGGCACATATACCTGCACTGCCACAAATGAAGCTGGAAGCAGCTCCTCATCTGCAATGGTAACAATCAAAGGTAAGAAAAGGATTGGCCCACACAACATAAATGCTCTTTACACTCTCTTTACTAATACTGTAATATTTACCTATCAAAATGGTAAATGGTGCCCAAAATGGTGGGCAGGAAACATATTTAAGGTGTGTGTGTGTGGGTTCTGCTTCTTCAAGTTTGGTGCACCATTTCTATATCTACCATATGCTTTAAAATCTTTAGCCATAGTCTCAATGTGCTTAGAGTAAACCTCAAGATTTATATATATTTTAGTAGCATGGATAAAAGAAATCTTTTTTTTCTCTCCTAGAGAAATCTTGGTTACATGGTTTAAAAGTCAAATTCTGAATAATGACAGGAACTGGAATTCGATCCAAAACTGACCGCACGCTGCTAAATAATTTGTGTTGTACTCTTCGTATTAATTTGATCTTCTAAGATCTTTGGGGGGGTTCTTTCTTTCTGAATTCTTTCTGTAGACCCACCATCCTTTGTGAAAAAAGTGGAGCCCTCTTACTTGTTGACTCCAGGAGAGTCAGCCCATCTTCAGTGCAAAATCAAAGGGTCTCCTGTGATCCAGGTGACATGGTTCAAAAATAACAAAGAAATTAGAGAGAGTGATACATCCAGGATGTCCTTTGCCAACAACGTGGCTGTGTTAGATATTTCCAACATGAAAGTGGACGACAGTGGAAGTTACTCATGTGAGGCAGTTAATGATGCTGGCAGTGACAGCTGCAGCACTGAGATTGTTGTAAAAGGTTTGTTCTTCTACTCACTGATGCTTTCTTACGGAGATACTGTTTTCTTTGCATGTGTTTTGCCAGCCGCTAATTCTTTATTCCTGCTTTGATGGTTTTATAGAACCTCCTGCTTTCATCAAAACTCTTGAGCCAGCCGAACTAGTGCGAGGAACAAATGCCATCCTTCAGTGTGAGGTTTCTGGTACCGGACCATTTGAAATCTCTTGGTTTAAGGAAAAGAAGCAAATTCGCAGTAGTAAAAAATACCGCTTGGCATCCCAAAAGTCTCTTATCTCTCTGGAGATCTCTTCATTCAATAGTGCAGATGTTGGTGAATATGAATGTTCTATAGCAAATGAAGTCGGAAAGTGCATTTGCAGTGCAACATACATAATGAAAGGTTAGTGAGAGATCAAGAGGACCACATGTATGTTTTAACGTAAGCAAGAAGGACATTCTTTCTTGGAAACAGTTTTTCTTTGCTTAACCATTCTTTTGTTGCTGTTCTTTCCTCATCTCATGGCCCATGGATATAAGCAAAAAGAAAGTGTCCTTCAAATGAACCCCAGAGTAAGAGTGTTTTGCCCATACAATATTTCAAAAGACTTTTTAATGATTGCTTTGGGTTGCAAATGGGTACATGGCCCAGATCTCTTATTTGCATGATTAGAGACACTTCTTTCGGTTTCAGCATTCCCTTATCTGAGCAAAGCAGTTTTAAATAGCTCACATTTAAGATAGTTACTAGAGGTTTCAGGCACAGTTAAACATGAGAATAAGCACCTTAATGATGAAATGGAAGAGATTTGATGGTTCAAGAAGGTAATGCTGTTTCAGAGCATCAAAATGTCCAGTTTCAGCAGCAGCCAGACACTTTCTCCCCAGGATTCCCATCAAAAAACCTGGGGATTGACAGCGTGGCAGGGAATAGGTCATGTGCTTTAAAAGAGAAAACAGGACAGAATAGCACACAACAACCAATTCCTGTCTTTGGTATATATAATATGAATGTACTGTAGATGTGCCAAATACAAACATTTCTATCTTAGAACTACGTTTCCCACTCCTTTAGCTTCCCTGTCCTCAGAGATAAAATGTTGCATGTAAAACATTTAAGATTACCAAGCAAGTAATAATTTCTTTCCATCAAGACTGCAACATTCCCTTTTCCTTTAAATCTCCTTTGGTGTCGTAGAGTTATAAAGGGCATGATAAGTACTGCATTACAAGATCTCTCAATTTTCTTTCAAAAGCCTGACATACAACTTGTAAAATAATGTGAAATAATAAAAACAAATATGGTTTTTTTTCCCCCCTCTTATTTCAAATTAGAGCCTCCATCTTTTCTTAAGAAAGTTGAAGATGTGACTACGCTTGCTGGAGAGACAGTCTTTTTGCAGGCAGTTGTGAAAGGCTCAGCTCCTCTTTCTGTCACTTGGATGAAGGGCAAAGACACTATTAAAGAAGATAACAAAGTCAAAATTACCTTTGAAAATGGCCTTGCCACTTTGGAAATTTCAGGTGTCCAGATTAATGCTAGTGGTAAATATACCTGTCTGGCTGAGAATGATGCCGGAAGTCAAACTTGTTTTGGACAATTAGCAGTTAAAGGTCAGTTGAGGAACATTTTAACATCTCACAATTCCTACCTGGGCAAGCTGTTTGTGTTCAATCGGTAATGATGACTGTTTAATTTTGTTTTAGAACCTGCCACAATTGTTGACAGAGCGGAATTTGTACAGGTGACAGCTGGGGACCCAGCAATTTTGGAATACACAGTTGCGGGCACCCCGGAATTAAAAACAAAATGGTTCAAAGATGGAAAACCTCTGGTTTCCAACAAAAAGTATAGAATCAGTTTTAAAAACAACGTTGCCCAGTTGAAATTCTACACTTCAGAATTACATGACACTGGAGAAATCACCTTTGAAGTTTCTAACGACGTTGGACGGAGCGCATGCACCACCTCGTTTAGCGTGATAGGTTGGTAGACATCTTTAGGCTAAGAGATGGCTACTGCAATTCTCAAAGCAATTCCAATGCTTTTGTGAGATGCTTCTTGTATTACATTGGCTTTCTTTCTTTGCCTTACCTTGAAATAGATCGTACTCTTCCTCCATTCTTTACCAAAACTCTGCGGAATGTTGACAGTGTGGTTGGGGCCACCTGCCATTTGGATTGCAAAGTGTCAGGCTCGCTTCCAATAAAGGTATCTTGGTTTAAACATGACAAAGAGATCACTCCCAGCACCAAGTATGCAATACGGTATGAAGAAGGCTCGGCGTCCTTGGAAATCAAGAAATTGGACACCAAGGATGTAGGGGTGTATTCTTGTAAAGCCACCAACTCTGCAGGCAGTAAAGAATGCAGTGGTGCTTTGGCCGTAAAAGGTTTGCCATCTTTTCTGCCTTCTTTTCTTGGTGTTTCTTTCCAAAAAGTGTTTGTCATCCATTATTTACTTACCTTTTCTCAAATCTGTCTTTCAAACATTGTATAGAACCACCTAGCTTCGTAACAGAGCCAGAATCTCAAGAAATATTGCCTGGATCGACAGTGCGTTTGAAGACTACTTTTAAAGGAACCGCACCATTCTCTGTGCAGTGGTTTAAGGGTGATGCTAAATTAACCACTGGCGGAGCTTGCTATATCATGACAGAAGCCTTCTCAAGCTACCTGGAACTCTATGCAGTAAAATCTTCCAATTCTGGTGTTTATTCGTGCAAAGTCAGCAATACGGCTGGCTCCATTGAATGCAGTGCAAACTTATTTGTGAAAGGTTTGCACACCTTCTCTTATTACCTTTTATTTGGGTGGATATCTGAAACGTAAAATGTTTGCCTCTTACTTTAACTTCTTACTACCACTCTTTCAATGGCTCTCCTTAATTTCACAGAACCTGCTTCTTTCTCGGAAAGGCTGGAGCCTTCACTGTTATTTAAGAAAGGAGAATATGGCCAGTTGGACTGCAAAGTAAAGGGTACCCCTGAACTTAAAATCTCTTGGTTTAAGGATGATCGAGAGATTAAAGAGAGCGACAAGTACAAGATGACTTTGATGGATGCTACAGCAGTACTCAGCCTGCTGGATGTCACCATCGAAGACAGTGGTGTATATATGTGTGAGGTGAAAAATGATGCTGGGAAAGAGACCTGCAGTAGTATGGTGGCAGTAAAAGGTGTGTGTGCGTGTATAGACATGTATCTTAAATACCCTTCCTGCCAAATTTTCTCAATAAGGCTATTAGGTCTTGGAAAGATTCCAAGAACAATTTACCACTCCTACTCTCTTTCTTCTGTCTTATACTTTAGAATCACCATATTTTATCAAGGAATTTGAACCCAGGGAAGTATTAAGAGACTCAGATGTAATACTGGAGTGTGAGGTCTTAGGTACTCCCCCAATGGAAGTATATTGGCTAAAGGACAACAAGCCTGTGAGGAGTAGCAGGAAGCACAGAATAACTACTGAGAAATCCTTGTTTAGCCTCCAAGTGTTCAAGTTTGATTCTTCAGATGCTGGGGAATACCAGTGCAGGGTAACAAATGATGTAGGAAGCTGTGTCTGTAGCTCTGAACTGGCCCTGAAAGGTTAGTGCTACTTAGAAAAATCTGTCATTTTATGCCAATATTGATGATGGTATCAGTATTCACTCAATATCTATTCTTCCAATAGAGCCCCCACAATTTGTGAAGAGGATTGAGAACATTAGCTCTCTCCGGGGAGGCACCATAGTGTTTCAGGCAACAGTTAAAGGCTCCATGCCAATAACAATTTCGTGGTTGAAAGACAATGATGACATTATTGAAGATGACAACACAAAAATGACTTTTCTGAACAACGTGGCGACTCTCATGATCAGAGCCATTGAAGTGAAGCATGATGGGAAATATTTTTGTCAGGCGAAAAATGAAGCCGGCATTCAAAGATGTTCTGCTTTGCTAACTGTCAAAGGTCTGTGTAGCCTACTCTCAGTTCTAGGATACATAGCATTATCTTTAGACAACATTACAGCTCATATTTATTCCTGTGTGTATTACAGAACCTGCCACAATCATTGATAAAGCCGTTTCCATTGATGTCACGGAAGGTGACCCAGCTACTCTGCAGTGTAAATTTTCAGGAACGAAAGACATTAGTGTCAAATGGTTGAGAGGTGGGAAGGAACTGGCCTTTGGCCCTAAATACAAGATCACGGTTACGGATACAGTTTCCATGTTAAAGATTGTCTCTACAGAAAAGAGAGATAGTGGCGAATACACATTTGAGGTTTCAAATGACGTTGGGAGGAGCAGCTGTAAAGCTAGCATTAATGTCTTAGGTGTGTACAATATATTTCTCTTTTCATAGAACTTCTACTTGCAAGGCAAACATAGGTGGCTTGATCTAATTTCTTTCTCTTGGTCTGTCTTTGATAGATCTGATCATACCACCTAAATTCACCAAAAAGCTAAAGAAAATGGATAGCATTAAAGGGTCTTTTGTTCACCTTGAATGTATTGTATCTGGGTCCCATCCAATCAGCATCCAGTGGTACAAGGATGGCCAGGAGATAAGTGCTAGTGAAAAGCACAAATATTCTTTCCACGACAATACAGCGTTCTTGGAGATCAATAAGCTGGAAGGTTCAGATAGTGGATCTTACACTTGTGAAGCCACAAATGAAGCAGGACAAAACCAGTGCAGTGCATATTTAACTGTTAAAGGTTTGGATGGCTTTTTCTTGTTGGCAAATCATTTTGCATTTTTCTTTCATTCTGAATCTTCTTCATTCCGGTATCATTGATGACCTTTGGGGGGGCATTTTTCTTCTCACTTTTTGTAGAACCCCCAAGTTTCATCGAGAAACCACAGTCGCAAGATGTGATACCCGCCGCTAGAGTCCAACTCAAAACTCTTGTGAGCGGCACACCTCCCTTGCAAATCAAATGGATCAAAGATAGCAAAGAACTCCTTTCGGGAGCCTCCCGCTCCGTGTATAAGGATGACACTTCAAGTGTATTAGAGTTCTTTTCAGCCAAGCTATCTGACTCAGGAAATTATATCTGTCAAATCAGCAATGATGTCGGGTCAACTACCTGCAAAACAACTCTCTTTGTGAAAGGTCTGCATTTTCTTCCTCCTGTGCTTATTAATTGCATTTTACATAGAGTTATCCCATGCAAGGAAGTGATGCACATACATCGTCATGCCCTTCTTCTTCGCTCTTAAAAATGCCCATTGTGCTTTTCAGTATATCCTTTCTGAATGCATTTTTTTTCCCCTCCAAATTTTAGAACCACCCAGATTTATACAGAAGCCTAGCCCTGTAGTAGTTTTGAGGAAAGGGCAGTCTACCACTTTTGAATGCCAGGTAGCCGGCACACCGAAAATCCACGCAGCTTGGTATTTTGATGGGAATGAAGTATTTGACTCTGATAAATACGAAATTTCCTTTGTGGACAACGTTGCCACTATTAAGATCATCAATGCCATGGTGGAGGATAGTGGGACTTATATATGTGAAGCTCGTAATGATGCAGGTAGCAAGAGCTGCAGCACTGAACTGAAAGTGAAAGGTTAGTCATCCCTTCCGACTTCGTTTACCTGCATCGTTCGATTTCCCTTCTTTTTTCCTTCCCCTGAGACAGTTTTCTTTTCTTCTTCCAATTCAGAACCTCCCACATTTGTAAGGGAGCTGAAGCCTGTGGAGGTGGTAAAAAGTTATGATACTGTATTAGAATGCGAAGTCACGGGCACCCCACCCTTTGATGTAATCTGGCTAAAGAACAACACTGAGATTCGAAGCAGCAAAAAATATACCATGATTGATAAACAATTTATATTTGCCCTTCAAACAATGAACTGCGATTCACAAGACGCTGGTGAATACCAGTGTGTTATATCAAATGAAGGCGGAAGTTGCTCATGTAGCACAAAAGTCAGCCTGAAAGGTTAGTTTACGTGGGGCAGTATGGGAGGAAACGTCTATGAAAGATTTTGGTGGTGTGTTTTTTTTTAGTTCCTCTTCTTCAACACAATTTTAAACCTTCTCTTGGCTTATCTTCAAAACCACAGAGCCTCCTTCATTCATTAAGAAGATAGAAAATATCCACCCTGTTCTGAAAGAATCTGCCACATTTCAATGTGTCGTGGCTGGTTCCCAGCCACTATTGGTGTCTTGGATAAAAGATGAGAGAATCCTTGAAAATGATGAGAACTTCCACATTACATTTGAGCAAAATATTGCAAAACTGAAGGTCAAGAAGGTTGACCTTAGTCACAGTGGGAGATACACCTGCCAGGCAAAGAACCAGGCAGGAGTTGAAAAGTGCTTCGCTTTACTATTAGCACAAGGTGTGTGAGTTTTTAAAAAAATCTCTATTTCGAATGTGAATTCTCATCTTCTGCCTACTGTGCATAGGAAGACATCAATACATCTTTTGTTTTGCTTCTTGCTTCAGAACCTGCTCAGATCATAGAAAAGGCAAAATCTGTTAAAGTGACTGAAAGAGACCCAGTGACTCTGGAATGTACCGTGTCGGGAACTCCAGAACTTCAAGTCAAATGGTTTAAAGATGGGAAACAGCTTATGCCCAGTAGATTTTACACCATGAGCCTTGACAATAATGTGGCCAGTTTCAGAATGGAATCCGTAGTGAAGGAAGACAGTGGTGTCTATACTTTTAAAGTTGAGAATGATTATGGAAGCCATACTTGTGAGGCCGTTGTGACTGTATTAGGTCTGTATTTACCTTTACTCCAATTAGCATGTCATTTAAATTTTCTAAATATTTTCACAGAGAAGCTCACAAACAAGGAATGAGTAACTATTTGTCTTTATCCTCTCCCTCTGGGCAGATCAAGCAATTCCACCCTCATTTACCAAAAAATTATCAAAAATGAGTAAAATTCTTGGATCATCTATTCATATGGAATGCAAAGTTTCTGGATCACTTCCGATTACAGCAAAATGGTATAAAGATGGAAAAGAGATATCCGATAGTGCAAAATACAGAAGTTTGTGCCACGAGAACACCGTATCCCTAGAGATCAATAACCTAGAGTTGACTGATTCCTCAAATTACACTTGCAGTGTGACTAATATTGCAGGAAGTGACTCGTGTAGTGCCATCTTAGCAGTGAAAGGTTTGGATCCCTATCTTCTTTCTCAATGCTGTACAGTATAAAATCCAAATCTTGTCCAGTTTTAATTTCACAATAGACTGTTAACCAAGTTTAAAATATTGTTTCGTGTTTTCTAGCTTTAGAATTTAACTTCTTACCATCTTCTTCATCTTTCTCTCTTTTGTGATGATGCCTTTTGGTCTACATCTCTTGTGCCAAAACTTAATCCATTCTGTTATCTCTTGAAACATTTAGAACCACCAAGTTTCCTATCCAAACCAGAAAGCCAAGAAGCAGTTCCTGACTCCACCGTGGAATTTAAAGCTCTTTTAAAGGGAACACCGCCTTTTAAAATAAAGTGGTTCAAAGAAGATTTAGAGCTTGCACCTGGACCTAACTGTGCATTTGGGATTGAAGGGTCAACTGGTTTCTTAAATCTTTATTCAGTGGATGGCTTAAAAAGTGGGAATTATTCCTGCCAAGTATCCAATGATGTCGGCAGCGATTCTTGTACAACCACACTAATTATAACAGGTGTGCTAATGACTTCTTCTTTCATATCTTTCTTAGGCTTCCTTTTAATGAAGTTTGTTTTTTTTTGCATTCCATTGTGCATTGTAAAATACACAAAGCAATTGGAGTTCTATTTTCTCTGCTGCTTTGCAGCATAAATTTCCTTTCTTCCTCTTTTACTATATATGGTAAATAGAGGGAGGATCCCTTTCCTTGCTATTGATCCACTTTCAATGTTTGCTCTTCCTTCTTAGAACCTCCAAAGTTTGCTAAGAGGCTCGACCCATCCAACGTCGTGAAACATGGTGACTCCATGCGACTTGAGTGTAAAATCACTGGTTCTCCCGAAATCAGAGTGGTCTGGTACAGAAACGATACTGAGCTCCATGCTAGCGAAAATGTCCACATGTCATTCGTAGATTCTATTGCCGTTATTGAAATGAGGCATCTTAGCATTGAAGATAGCGGGGATTACATATGTGAAGCACAGAATCCTGCTGGCAGGGCAAGCTGCAGTACAAAGCTTCTAGTAAAAGGTTAGCAAGGACTTTTCTGCCTTCTCTTTAGTCAATGTGTATGTCTATACTGCCTATGTTCATAAGCTAATTAATATATATTGATATGTATGGTGCAGGTATATTTATATTTATATGTACATGGCATGTGTATATGTGTATTTGTTTGGGTAGATATACACTTTCTCTTGAGAGCAGGCAACAGAATTTCATGTTTAATGTGTTCATAGTAAAAACAATGACAGCGTTCTCTTATCTTATACCTTAATTAGATCATACCCAGTGGTAAATGGCCACCAGAAAGAAGAACAGATACTGTAGTCAAACTAAAATCCCGCCCCCGCAGTTCCCAAAATCTGCAGAAAAATATTAAGACACCCTGAAGCTGGGAGGTTGAGAGGAGGAATCCCATTGAAATTAGATTGGGCCCAATATAAGGATACTACAACATGATATTCAGTCACAACAGGGTCCTCATTTTCACTCAGCAAGACTTTTCTAACTTATGGCATTTGCCCTACTTACAGAGAATGAAGGCAGATGAGGCAACTTTCAGGGGGCGTGGAGAATGGAGTATGCTTGATATTTGGATGGGGGTTATAAATGTATCAGTTCTCTTGGAAGCTAATATCCTGGTTTTATAACTTAAACTGTCAGAAAGTCATTATGTCCTCAGAATTGCTATTTTGCTGCCATATTTTAGCTATTTGTCTTAGGGGCACTGAGCCACAAGTGATCTGTTATGCACCATTGGCTATTCTTAGTCTAAGAGATTTAGTTGCAGTGGTTGTAAAGATGGAGATGATCATCAAACCTTTGGCATATCAGAGGAGGTCTGGAGTTTTCTTCATAAAATATCCATCTCCTGCATCCCTTTGCCTTTTTGACTTGGCATTATCATTGAGATGTCAGTCGTATGCTGATTCCTAACTTTGTTAAATTCACATCTGACAAACATGTGCCATGATAGATGCAGTCTTCTCTAGTTTTATTTACACAAGAGTTACAACACTAACGTTCCCATAATTATCTTTTAAAAATTGGAACCTGCTTCTCTCTTCTTCCTAGAACCTCCTGTATTTAGCAGAAAGCCATCTCCAGTAGATACACTCAAAGGTACTGAAGTTCGCCTTGAGTGTGAAATCTCTGGGACTCCGCCATTTGATATCACATGGTATAAGGACAAGAGACAAATCCGCAGCAGTAAAAAATACAAGGTCACATCCAAAAACTACCTTGCCAATATCCATATTCTTAATACTGAAACTTCTGACATTGGTGAATATCAGTGCAAAGCTAAGAATGATGTGGGAAGTGATACTTGCATTTGTACTGTAAAACTGAAAGGTAATCATCTCTTGTTAACATAGAATATATGCCTTCTTCTTTAAAAGATTGGCCAAGTGTTTTGTTCCTGGGAGTCTTGATGCCCATTGCCTCTTTTCTCTTCAGAACCACCAAAATTTGTCACCAAAATAAATAGCCTAACTGTTGTGGTGGGTGAACCAGTAGAGTTACAAGCAACAGTAGAAGGTTCTCAGCCTATTTCAGTTATGTGGCTCAAGGACAAGGAAGACATCATCCGAGAAAGTGAAAACACTGCAATAACCTACATGGACAACATTGCCACTTTACAACTTGCCAAAGCAGAGCCATCAAGCGCTGGGAAGTACATCTGTCAAGTCAGCAATGATGCTGGAACCCGTGAATGTATGGCTACTTTAACAGTCTTAGGTTAGTAAATCACAGAGATTTGTCTCGGTAAAAAGACCTATTTTTAAAGCCGAGTAGTCCAAATATCAGAGCCTTGATAAAATTGTGATAATAATTATATTTAATAATTTTAAAATTATGATAATAATTATGCTTATTTATAATTATCAATGTGCAAGGCACATTATGGAGTGCATAAAAGGAGAAGCAACTGCACCTCCCCAAAATTGTACAATCAATAATCAATGTAGGGCAGGGGTCTGCAACCTTAAACACTCAAAGAGCCATTTGGACTCTGTGTTTCCCACAGAAAAGAAAACACGGGGAGCCACAAAACATGGGTGGGCGTGGCCAACTCAACATCACTGACTTCCACCAGTCACATGACCCCCCCTAGCCACACCTACCCAGCCAGTCATTAGGGCAGAGAACTGGTTGTTTAAAAACACTGGGAATCACAAAACCCTTTTGACATCTCT
>JANHFT010002602.1:196627-219156 GCA_032467955.1 Pseudoxenodon macrops | reverse complement strand
AGGTGAGGAGTGACTGGGAAGGGAGGACGAGGGTCAGGGTCAGCCAGTATTAGGATCACCTGACAGGGAGCCACAGCAGAGGGTCCAAAGAGCTGCATGTGGCTCCGGAGCCGCAGGTTGCTGACACCCGGCGTAGGGGAACAATGGAGAAAGGGGATACAGCTGGGGAAGGGGTTGGTTGGCTTATGATTACATCAGAGTAAATATACTTACAAGCTTAGACATACCAAGACACAAGGAGAAAAGAACAGAGCTTCTTGGGGCATTTTAACTAACTATTTGCTAGCATTTGAATTACGTTACAAAAATCATTTTTGACCTAGGGCATCATCTTAACTTTAGCTCAGAAAAGCAACATGGACAATCGATATTATGACAGAGTGAAACTGTACCAATGAATGTGATTTGATTTTTATTGCATCCAGGACATATTAATTACTGAATTAGAATGTTTTGATGCCTTAATATGCCTATGCAAATTCCATTAACAGATATTGTTTCCCTTCCTAAACATAATATTGGAAGGTTTGATGTAGTGGGTGTGTTCCAGAACAGGAAGGCCAATACATTTAAACATAGTAAATAATAATTCTAAAAGAAAAAGTGAAAGAAAACCAAAAAGGAAGCATTTTTGAGCATAGGCTTCTGTAACTACAAAAGCCCTGGGTCAGATGAAACAAAAGTGATTTACAGTTGGATCTTGCTGTGTCTTTTTCCAGAGCCAGCTATCATCATAGAGAAGGCTGAGCCAATGAACGTTACCGTCGGAGATGTCTGCACCTTACAATGCAAAGTGAGCGGAACACCTGAGCTTTCCGTAGGCTGGTTTAAGGATGGAAAAGAACTGATAAGCAGTGACAAATACAGAATTGTCTTCTACAAAAACACGTCTACACTTAAAATTATTGATTCAGAAAGTGAAGACAGTGGCTTATATACCTTTGAGGTCCAGAACAACGTGGGCAAAAGTAGCTGCACTGCTTCAGTTGATGTTCTAGGTTGGTTGCGTGGTTTCTTCCCATAACATTTTTTTAAATGAGAAAAATTATACCAATTTTCCCCCGGAGGATCATTATTTTGCTTTGTTCCTCTTAAACAGATCGGATCATCCCACCCTCTTTTACCAGAAAGCTAAAAGAAAGTCATGGTGTGCTGGCTTCCTCTGCGGTTCTTGAATGCAAAGTGGCAGGATCTCTACCAATTACCGTTGCTTGGTTTCATGATGGTCATAAGCTTGCTAGCGGTCAAAAACATCAGATCACCTTTTCCGACAATGTTTGCACTTTGCAAATCGCTTCACTGAACTTATCTGACACAGGGGCTTACCTGTGCAAAGCTGCTAACGTAGCAGGCTCCAATGAGACCAGGGCTGTTTTAACTGTGCAAGGTTAGTAGCTGGCTAGCTCTTCATTAAAACCGTTTAATGCTTAGTCCTTAACACATTTTTCTTCTGGAATAGGAGAGACATGTTCCTTTTAAGCTGGCTTACTTACTAATCAACTAATCTGTTGTTTCCTTTAATGCAAATTTAGAACCACCCTCTTTTGTGAAGGAACCAGAATCTGTGGACATTTTACCAGGCAGAAGTGCTACACTTTCAGCTACCATCAGAGGAACGCCACCATTTAAAGTGAACTGGTTTAGAGGAGTCACTGAACTGGTACCGAGTGATAAATGTAACATCTATTTGGAAGATTCGGTTACAGATCTAGAGCTATTCGATGTGGAACCATCACAGAGTGGAGAGTACACTTGTATTGTAAGCAATGAAGCAGGCAAAGCATCTTGCACAACACACCTTTTGGTTAAAGGTTGGTAAATTTAGAAAACAAAAGCAATTGTTTACTCTGAGATTTTTAAATGTTTATCCAACATTTTGTTAACAATGGAGTTCTTTTTTGCTCTCCAGAGCCAGCCATTTTTGTGAAGAAACTGAGTGACCACTGTGTGGAACCAGGAAAATCTATAATTTTAGAGAGCAGGTACACCGGTAGCCTCCCAATTTCAGTCACCTGGAAGAAGAATGGAGTCATTTTAAGCCAATCTGATAAGTGCAGCATTACCACCACTGAAAAATCTTGTATTCTGGAAATACTTAATAGTACAAAGGATGACCAAGGGGAATATACCTGTACGGTGGAAAATGAGGCTGGAGAAGATATTTGTGAAGCATTGGTATCTACTTTAGGTGTGTCTCTGTGACATTGTAACCCTCTTTATTATACCTTAATGTAGTTCCAAGATATGATTATCTTAATGCTGACATTGAATATTTGTGTTCTCAGAACCTCCTTCTTTCATTACACACCTGGGACCTCTTGAAGTATCAGTTGCAGATTATACAACTTTACAATGTCAAGTTTCTGGAACTCCGGAAATCACAATATCTTGGTACAAAGGAGATACTATATTGAGATCCACTCCTGAGCATAAGATGTATTTCAAAGACAATGTTGCCACATTGATCTTCAACAAAGTAGATATCAGTGACAGTGGGGAATATATTTGCAAAGCTGAAAACGGTGTTGGATCTGCCTCTTCAAATGCTCTCTTGACAGTTCAAGGTGATACATTCATTCCAAATTGCTTAAAAATGCAGATTTATCCATCTTTCACTCTCTGACAAAGGATTTCACCTGCCCGTCTTGACTGCATGCTTGTTATTTTACAGAACGAAAACGCCCACCTTCTTTTGTGAGGAATTTAAAGGATACAGAGCAAACTATTGGCTTCCCAGTTAAGCTTATTTGCCGCCTAAATGGGTCTGAACCTATTAGTATCACTTGGTATAAAGATGGGGTACCTTTAAGAGACGACTTCAATGTGCAAACCTCTTACATTGATAATGTGGCCACCCTTCATCTTTTGCAAACTGACATGGCCCACTCTGGGCAGTATTCTTGCACAGCTACCAACCCTGTTGGGACCGCTACTTCTAATGCTAGGTTCACCATTTCAGGTTTGTTTCACTTTGTCCTGTATTCTTTCTGATTTCAAAAGCAATGTTACAAATCTTACTTCATATGGGCTCAAAGGGAAACAACAACGATCTCTTCTTCCTTTTAATCTTCAGAAACCAAACAAGCTCCCTTGTTTGATATCACACCTGAATCCAGAGATGTTCCTGTGGGACAAAGTGTTGACTTTGAATGTCATGTGACTGGAACCCACCCTATACATGTTATCTGGGCAAAAGATGGCCGTGAGATCCGGACAGGAGGAAATTATGCAATTACATTTGTAGAAAATACCGCTCATTTAAGGATTATGAGAGTAGGCAAAGGAGATTCTGGACAGTATACCTGCCAGGCCAGCAATCAAGTTGGCAAAGACTTTTGCTCAGCTCAGCTTAATGTGAAAGGTATTGGAATTTTAATAGGCTTGTTCTAACATCACTCTCTTTTTTTAATTCAGAAGTGGGAATTCTTGGGTTTTTTTCCCCTCTAGCTGTTCTTTATTTCTAACAACTGGATATCAAAACAGACTGGATGATATTCAAACAAACAAAAAAAGCAGACTATTCAGGGTCTCTTGAAATCTCTTTTCTCCTTTATTTCTTCTAATATATTTTATGTGAAAGATTAATCTCAATCTTAACCTTAATATCTTATTGGAGACCTATAAAGCAGAATGGTTCAGCTACAAGTTACTTATCCTTAAACACAGGTTTAAGGGTAACTGCAGGAAGATTCAGCTTTTGAGTTCTGACTAGCAGGAAAAGGAGGGTAAAGAAGTATTAGTATACCATTTTGTTGGCCTTGCTATTCAGTTCATCAAACCTATCACTTATTAGTCTAAGAACATCTGCATTTTTTCAGTTTCCAAAACAAAAAATTATCATATATTTTTGGATATAATTACTAGTAGACAAACTGATAACCAATTAATAGGAATGAGTGAAAAAAAATTGGTAATATGAACAGGCTAGTAGTAAAACAATAGTTACAAAGCACTCAATATAGAAACATAAAACCTTTAAGATGCATTTGCAAGACACAGTGAAGCACAAATTAGCCATCTGCATTTCAGTTTAGTATTACATAATTACTGGTTTAGTGTGTCATGCCAATAAAGAAATTTGACTTGAATAAACTATGGTTAAGCTAACTGTGGGTCAACTTGTGCAATCACAGCTAGTAGTAAACCTCATAAATTTCTACTTATGTCTAAGTACCTTTGACAGGTATGAACATTCTATCTCAGCTCTTGCACTCTTAGCAGCTAAACTTATTTTTTCTTTAATATTACGGAACTTACCAAAGGTTCTTATTCAAAGCATAGAACACCATGTAATTAAATGTTACTTTCCATCTGACTTCTTAGAACCTCCTAAATTTGTAAAGAAGCTCGAAGCGTCAAGAATGGTGAAGCAGGGTGACTCATGTCAACTTGACTGTAAAATCACTGGCTCCCCAGAAATCAAAATTGCATGGTATAAGAATGACCAAGAACTCCACGCTAGTGAAAAATACCATATGTCCTTCAGTGACGCTACAGCAGTCCTCGTCATTGTTGGTGCCACCCTTGAAGACAGCGGTGATTACATCTGTGAGGCTCTTAATTCTGCTGGCACTGCGAGCTGCAGTACAGTAGTCACAGTAAAAGGTACCATTTCCAAAGTCTTGCATCCTCTCTACTTCATTCTGCATCCTTTTTGCGCTCTAAAAGCTTTCATTCATCTTTTACAGACCTGGTGCCTTGCAGACGTCTTGGATTGCAGTTCTTGTAATTTCTTTGCCAGTTGGTTAGAAATTCTGGAGATTGGACTCCAATAAATCTGCAGGGCACTTAGTTGGAGAAGGTTGAGTTAGAGATTGGGGGATATCTCAATCTCTATGCGATGCATTGGAGACGTTGATGTGTCAAACCAAATACTCATGTTAGATCAAGAACAGGAACCTCTAGCTTTGTCTGTCATTGTCAGTTTCAGAAGATCCAAAACTGTAGTAGCATGGAGTAATAGAAGGAGGTCCAATCTACTTATTATTATTCAGGTTCTGTCAGAAAAAAAACCGGCTTTACCCTGTGCTTTGGTCAGGATATGTTTAATGACCACTTAATACATTGACAAAGACCAACAGGTGGCTGAATGAAAGAGTAGGAGAGAATACAACATATGAGTGACATGAGTAGGAAGGCTGCCTTTTGGTTATCTCTGCCCACTAATAAACCTGCATGCCGTTTATCTGTCACCTCTTAGCAACATCCTATAGTTAGACAACAACTTAAATGTTAACAACAATTATAGATCAAGAGGAGGAAAAAAAATTCCTTTGTTTGTTTTTGTTTTAAATTACATCTCATGGAGATAGGAAGGAAGTCTGTAAGACTATATTCTTGGGCACAGGAGATTCAGAGAATGGAAATTGAGAATAGGAGATCTGACTATAGTCAGGTCATACATCACAACCCATATTAAAGGATATGCGTGGGCATGCACCCAACCTTATGAACTACGTTCATTTGGAATATTTAGTTCCCCATGCAAAAAGAATTTGCAGGGGGTGGCAGACTTTCCAAGCAGGACTTTCCAGGTTTGGATACAGAAACATCTTCAAAGCAAAGTGGGATATATATGGCATTTTTGAAAATTAGGAGAGTTCTTATGTAACGTATCTCTTCTGTTTCTGGATGTTCTTCTCTGTTTTCAAGAAGTCTCTTCCAGAAGATGAATTATGCATTCTCATAACTCTTTCATTATAGAGCCTCCTGTTTTTAGCAAGAAGCCTAGCCCTGTAGACACCCTTAAGGGCACTGATGTTATCCTTCAGTGCGAACTTGCAGGCACGCCACCATTTGAAATTGCCTGGTTCAAAGACAGAAAGCAGATTAGAGGCAGCAAGAAGTTCAAAGTTACAATGAAGAACTTCAGTGCCAGTGTTCACATCCTCAACCTTGAAGCTGTTGACACAGGAGAATATCAGTGCAAAGCCTCCAATGAGGTGGGAAGTGACATTTGTGCTTGCACTGTCAAGTTCAAAGGTTAGTATTTATTCAAATTGTTGTTTGGAGAAAATTCTTTTTATGAGTTTCTTTCTTGCTCACGTACAATTTTCTTTTTCTTTCTCTCTCTCTTTTCCATGAATCATAATCTTTTCTCAAAGAACCACCACGGTTTGTTAAGAAACTGAGTGACACCTTCACTTACACAGGGGATCCCACTGCTTTACGAGCTGTAGTGGAAGGTTCCCAGCCCATTTCTATTTTGTGGCTGAAGGACAAAGGGGAAATAATCAGAGAGAGTGAAAACCTCCAGATTTCATTTTCAGACAACATTGCAACCCTTCAGATTGCAAGTGCTGAAACTGCCAGTGGTGGGAAATACATCTGCCAGATTAAAAATGATGCTGGGATGCGAGAATGTGCTGGATACTTGAAAGTTCTAGGTTGGTATTGGCTTCTATCCCTTCCTGAAGAATAAATCTTGACTCTCTTTGTCATGGCAGAAAGCTATTCAGCCAGTCTCAATTTTGTAACTGGTTGTTTCCCTTCCTCCAGAACCAGCTGTGATCCTAGAAAAGTCTGAACCAATGATAGCTACAACTGGCAGTGCTTTTACTTTGGAGTGCACCGTGGGTGGGACTCCAGAGCTAATCACCAAATGGTTTAAGGATGGAAGACAGCTGGCCAACAGCCGCAAACACCAGATTATCTTTTCCAACAAAGTAGCCACACTTAAAGTCCTTTCTGCAGACATGGAGGACCGAGGGCTTTACACTTTCGAAGTGCAAAATGAAGTGGGGAAAAGCAGCTGCACTTCCTCCGTGGATGTTTCAGGTTAGACAAAGCTCTCGTTCCTCCGTTGCCGTCTTCTTTCTTCTAGCTACGTCTTTCTTCTCTTAAAACATGTCTTTTGGTGACTTTACCCAAACAGAACACCTTATCCGACCTTCTTTCATAAGAAGATTGAAAGAAACCTTTGGTGTGCTGGGTTCTTCCATTGTTCTGGAGTGCAAAGTGGCCGGATCGCTACCTATGACCGTGGCTTGGTTTTATGGAAGCGATGAGATTTTCAGTGGGGATAAATATGAAACCAGCTTTTCAGATAATGTCTGTATCTTGAAGGTGAATGCTCTAGATACCACTGACACAGGTCCCTATACCTGTACCGCTGCCAACGTAGCTGGTTCTGACGAATGCAGCACCTTTTTGACTGTACAAGGTCAGTAAAGGACAGGAAAGCCACTGGCCCTGAGTCTCTCTTCTATATATTTGTCTTGTACTCTTTGCATCTTTATTTAACCATATCCCACCTACTTGGCATAGCTACTAACACTTTTAACGTTATGTGAACCTAGAACCACCCTCTTTTGCAAAGACACCGGATCCTCTGGAGGTTTTACCAGGGAACAGTGTGACATTCAGGAGCCTGATCCGAGGAACTCCTCCATTCAAAGTGAACTGGTTCAAAGGAAGCAGGGAACTTGTGCCTGGGAAAACATGCGACACCCTCTTGACAGATTCAACGGCAGAACTGGAATTGTTCGAAGTAGGACCTCTCCAGACTGGAGATTACACCTGTCTTGTTACTAATGATGCTGGCAGTTGTTCTTGTACTACACATCTTTTTGTGAAAGGTTTGTTTAAATATTACTCTTTATATCTATTGCAACAGGCATACATTTAAATATGTACGCGCACACATTCACATATGTGTGATACAGTTTCTGACGTGACCCGTTCTTACAAACTCTCTTAGAACCAGCTGCATTTGTGAAGAAACTGAGTGATTTCAGCGTGGAGCACGGAAACTCCATTATTCTAGAAAGCACATTCAGTGGAACCCCTCCACTTTTGGTGACATGGAAGAAGAATGGCTCAAAGCTCACACAGTCTCCAAAATGTAATATAACAACAACAGAAAAATCAGGCATCCTGGAAATCCTGGGCAGTAGCAGACAAGATGAAGGAGAATACACATGTGAAGTTGCAAATGATGCTGGGGAGGATGAATGCCATGCCTTGGTATCAATCTTAGGTGCGTTGTTGTCTGAGTAACTAAGCTTATATTAATTTTATGCCATTCCTTAACTACCTGGGTACTTACTATGGTGTTAATTTCTGCTTCAGAGCCACCTTACTTTGTTAAGGAATTGGAAAGGGTGGAGGTGACCATCGGAGAGCCTTTGTCTTTACGATGCCAAGTAGCTGGAACTCCAGAAATCAAAGTCTCATGGTACAAAGGAGATACCAAACTAAGATCTACTCAGGCTTACAAAATGCACTTCAAGAACAATATAGCGACACTTACTTTCAGCCAGGTGGAGAATGCTGACATTGGCGACTATGTCTGCAAAATAGAGAACAGCGCTGGTTTTGCTACTTCAACAGCCGTGCTAGCTGTCAAAGGTGATAATTCATCTGTTGATTGAAATATTTTTGTGCAATGTACTTTTTTTTTTTAATCCACTCGTGGCAAATACAGGAAGAAAGCTGCATTATTCTGCTATCCTGGCATGCACATAGGAAACATGGTTAAATGTTCAGTGAACTAGAAGATTTATGCAATTTTTCATCTCTGTCCATGCCTCACAATTGCAGCATGGACACATTGCATCAGTCAGAGCAGGTCATCTGGTTGGAATACAGAAAGGTGCACAGAATCCCTGTTCCTTGGAATGTTCTGTTGGCCTCTGTGCATGTGCAGATGCTTGCATATGTGAATTGGGTGTCAGGCTCCAAAAACCAAGAAAGACATGCAGAGTTATTTCAAAGCAACTTCCTTCATTATTCCTCACCTATAAGCAAAACTCTTGCCAAGATAAGGCAACTACTTGCATTATTAATGATATATCCTGATAATTTCTAGGGAGGAGCCATCTTAACCTTCTTTCTCCCAATCAAACTATCTAACTTTGCTGTCTCTTGGTCCTCTGGAATGCTGCCACTCCCTTCTGGGAAGTCAGTCTACATTCCACCATCTCCAGAAAGAAGATGTCTATATTGGGGTGTTGTGTCTCTAGTAGGATATGCCTAAAATGTCACCGTGCTTTAGGATCATATAGCATATGCTGCCATTTCTATTTGCAGACCGTAAACTTCCACCTTCGTTTACAAAGAAGCTAAAAGATGTACAAGAAATGATTGGGTCTCCTGTTGCTTTCGATTGCCGTATCGTTGGCTCTGAACCTCTTCAGGTGTCTTGGTATAAGGAGGGGATGCTCTTGCGGGACGATCCTAACATTCAAACAACCTTCTTAAATAATGTAGCAACTCTTCAGATCTTACAAACCGAGGTGGCTCACTCTGGCCAGTACACTTGCACAGCTCAAAATGCTCTTGGAACGGCTTCCTCCGGTGCCAAGCTCCAGCTCTCAGGTGTGTCATTTGTTGAAATCAGACTTGGCACATTCAGTAATGCCATATTAAAGAATACAATTAGATCACAGGTGTGATGCAGCAGGGAACGGTGGTTTGTTCTTAAGAAAAATGTGATAAAAGGCAGATACAATTTCGCCTTTTTTTCCCTTTGCCCCCCTCCAGAACATATGATACCACCTTCCTTTGACGTGAAGCCTTTGCCTCTTGATGTTGCTCTTGGCGAAAGTGGTTCTTTCAAGTGTCACGTTACAGGCTCTATGCCAATGAAAATCACCTGGGCAAAAGATAACCGAGAGATCCGTCCTAGTGATAATTACAAGATTACATTGGTAGAAAACACAGCCAGACTGACTGTTCTTAAAGTAGGTAAAGGTGATGCTGGACTTTATACCTGCTCGGCAAGCAACAATGCTGGGAAGGATTCATGCGGTGCTCAGCTGAGCTTCAAAGGTAAATTTCCAAAAAGCATAAATCATAATCCTTATATTATACGTACGCATATACATATATGCTCTTGCTACGTTTTTGTTGTTGTTCCTTTTTTTTTCTTTTCAAAATGATATGAGAATTATGCTAATGTAGATAAGCTCCTCGTTTTAAAGCAGCCGCTGGTAAATTTATGGAAAGAAGTGATTTTCATAAGAAAGCTGGTGCCTTACGTTTTGTATTTATGCTTAGAAGACTTTCTAAACTTAACATATGGAAATATACTAGGTGATAAAGAAGCTGGTTATCCTTCAACATCTGAACAGAGTATCTTACTTTTATGTGAACATAGTTCTGGGCAGCTTTATTTTCCACGGAAGTATGGTTAAGCTATTAAAATCTGCAATAACAAGAAAGAAACTGAGCTTTTAGTGTACTTATAATGAGCTTTAAAATGTATATTTCATAAGTAGCAAGAAGCATTTGAAATAGAAGTATAGCACAGTTTAACGTAAAGGGAATACGTTGGCCTTTTCTGCTGATATAACACAGCAACATGAGATTTTGCGGATTTAATGTAAATAACATTGTTTAAACATTGCCTCATGAATACGCTTTCCCCCCTTTTTTTCAACAGAGCCGCCAAGATTTATTAGGAAGTTAGATTCTTCCAGAGTTGTGAAAGAACATGATTCCACTAGATACGAATGCAAGATAGGTGGATCACCAGAAATTCATATTGCATGGTACAAGGGTGAAACCCAAATTCATCCCAGTAACAAATACAGCATGTCTTTCGTTGATTCTGTGGCTGTCATTGAAATGCACCATCTGACTGTTGAAGACAGTGGAGACTACACCTGTGAAGCTCAAAACGCAGCTGGAAGTGCTAGCACCACTACATCCCTAAAAGCGAAAGGTCAGGATCTGTTCTTCCTTTGTTTCCTATTCATTTATGGCAGGGGTATCAAACTCAAGGCCTGCAGGCTGGATCTGGCACACAGAGTGCTTAAATCTGGCCCATGGGCCCACCCTGGAAACAGCGAAGGACCAGCCCACTGTGCCTTTGCCAGCAAAAATGGAGCTAGGGAGGGCTGCATGCAGCCCTCCTGGGCTCCATTTTCACTGGAAGAGGCCTGCAGGACACCATTGTGGACGAAAATGGAGCCTTGATGAGCGATAGCAAGGTGGCCATGGCCCCCCAGCCCCCCAAGGTAAAACACAAACTTGATGCAACCCTCAATGAAATCGAGTTTGACACCCCTGATTTATTGGGGGAAATGGTCAGGGTTATATATTTTTTCTCATTAAAGACCAAAGCCAATCAGTTTAATTGGGCATGGAAAATGTTATCTCAAATACATGCAATCTCCCATCTCACTGTAACGTTACATTCTTCATGCTTATTAATATCCACCTTCCACATTTAATAGAAATGTTAATCTCTGTTTTACAGCTCCTCCAGTTTTCCGCAAGACACCCCAGCCAATAGAATCGTTGAAAGGAGTTGATGTTCATCTTGAATGTGTGCTTCAAGGCACACCGCCCTTCCAAATTTCATGGTATAAGGATAAAAGAGAAATCCGAACTAGCAAGAAGTACAAGATTTTGTCTGAGAATTACTTTGCTAGTCTACATATTCTGAACACTGATGCTGCAGACACTGGTGAATATCACTGCAAAGCCGTCAATGATGTGGGGAGCGATGCTTGCATTTGTTCTGTGATGCTGAAAGGTTTGTACATGACTTCTTGTTATCTCTCTTTTTTACATCATTTTTTCTCTTACTTCGCATTTACGTATTTTCTTCTCCTGCCTTCAGTGCCCCCAAGGTTTGCGAAGAAACTTCACGATATCAGTGCAATCGTTGGGGAGCCAGCAGAATTACAAGCCACTGTTGAAGGCTCTGAGCCCATTTCTGTTCTTTGGTTGAAAGACAAAGGAGAAATTATCCACGAAAGTGACAACCTCTGGATGTCATACACAGATAAAGTGGCAATCCTTCAAGTTGTGCATGCAGAGCCAACCAACATGGGAAAATACATCTGTCAAATCAAAAATGATGCTGGAAGTCAGGAATGTTTTGCTAACTTATCAGTTCTTGGTTAGTAGATTTAAACAATAAACCCAAAATACACTGTCCTGTTTTACATAATCTTGCTTGCTAATGTGACAATGATTTGCATCTCATTCCAGAGCCAGCAACTATTGTAGAGAAACCAGAACCAATGACAGTCACCACAGGAGATTCTTGTACCTTAGAGTGCACTGTTTCTGGAACATCTGAGCTTACTACTAGATGGTTCAAGAATGGATATGAGCTCACTTCTGACCAAAAATACAAAATCACTTTCTTCAATAAAGTATCTGTGCTCAAGATTCTGAATGCAAGTTTACAAGATAGTGGAGAATATACATTTGAGGTGAAAAACACCGTTGGTCAAAGCCATTGTACAGCTTCTGTACATGTTTCAGGTTAGTGGATTAACATGGGGAATTCAATTCTGTATTTCCTCTGCATTTTCATATCAAGTTTTGCATATGTTGAGCATCCATGCTTCTGATGTTAAGCATCCATGTACCATTCCTAAATGCTTTAGAAATCTACTTATTGTGGAATATCTGGCAGAGGATCAGTTATAGCAATGAATATTCCTAGATACCCATTCCCAAGTTATATTTTGCCTTTAATGCTTTGTAGTACTGTTAACACAGTTGGGATCGCCTTTCTAAAAGGGAAAGAGTGTGTTTGAACTTAGTACTGTCTTAAATATAATATGCCCCAAAAATACCCCACTAAACTACAAAAGCACTAATTTGTAACTCAAAAAATTGAGTAAAAACCCTATTATTATCATCTGAGATGTCCTAGAAATGTTGCAAGCAGCTTTGGACAGTACGTTTCATACTTTTTATACATGTTTATAACATCAAAATACATGTATAAAAAAGTGAAACTTGCATTGCCTGGGCATAATACTACTTTTGTTATTTGCCCCCTCTTACCCCTCCCTGCAGATATCACTTCTTATTGTAATTTAATTTTTATTTTGTTCTTACAGATCGTATTATACCACCTTCATTCACAAAACCGCTGAAAGAAACACATGGTCTCTTAGGCTCATCAACGGTACTTGAATGCAAAGTCATTGGATCCCCTCCGATCTCTGTTTTTTGGTTCCGTGATGGTGAGGAGATCACAAGTGGAGAAAAATATCAGGCAACTCTTACAGATAACACATGTTCTTTAAAAGTGAATGCTCTTCAAGAGTCAGATATTGGAAATTATACTTGTATAGCGACCAATGAAGCTGGATCTGAGGAATGTGATGCATATTTCATAGTTAGAGGTAAAAATTTGAGATTAAAATATGTATTAAAAGAAAATAATCATTTAAAAACCTTAAATTTGTTTTTATGTTCTTTAATCTGCACATTTAGCATTAACATTGTTTTGTTTTTTTAATGTATATCTAGAACCTCCATCTTTTGTGAAGAAACCAGAACCTTTGCAAGTTTTATCTGGGGCAAATGTAACATTCACAAGTATCATTAAAGGAACCCTCCCTCTTGAGGTAAAATGGTTTAGGGGAAGTGTTGAACTGGTTCCAGGACATAGATGCAACATATCTCTAGAAGAATCAGTTGCTGAACTGGAGCTGTTTGATGTTCACCCTGTCCAAAGTGGAGACTACACTTGCATTGTCAGTAATGAAGCTGGAAAAATCTCTTGTACAACTCATCTCTTTGTAAAAGGTTTGTAATGATTCTGTCTTCTGGGTTAAACAAAAAGGCAACCATCAATTTTAAACAACTTTAAATTTCCCATCTTGTGCTATTTTTTACAGAGCCAGCGAAATTTGTGAAGAAACTAAATGACTTCCATGTTGAGAAAGGAAAACAATTAATTTTAGAATGCTCATATACTGGTACCCCTCCTATTCAAGTGTCTTGGAGGAAAAATGGTATAAATTTAACTCATTCAGAGAAATGCAGTATTACCACTACAGAAACATCTGCCATACTGGAGATCTCTAACAGCAGACTAGAAGATGCTGGCCTGTATTCTTGCCACATAGAAAACGAATCAGGCCAAGATAACTCTCAGGCAACTGTCTCAACCTTACGTATGTAGCTTATATCAAAGAATATTTTAACAGAACTATTGATTATTTTGTGGGAAACCAACTCATTTTGTGACTAATCTGTGCTTTTGTTCTATAGAACCACCATACTTTGTCCAAAATCTAGAGTCTGTACAAGTGACCATTGGAGATTCTGCATCATTACAGTGTCAAATTGCTGGAACACCAGAAATCAATGTATCGTGGTACAAAGGAGACACAAAACTAAGACCCACCAGTACTTCTAAAATGCACTATAAAAACCAAGTGGCCACCTTAGTATTCAGCCAGGTGTATAGCAATGATAGCGGGGAGTATATCTGCAAGGCGGAAAACAGTGTTGGGGAAGCTGCGTCTTCAGCACTGCTATCTGTTCAAGGTGAGTAATCACCAGCAGCTTTTAAAAGCTTGGGAAATACTATTTATTACTCTGTTGAAAGGCACGAGACAGGAAAAATATGTCTGTTTTTTAGCTGTTATTTTCCAATTTCTGTAGCCAACACAAGCAAGGTGATACACTTTGTTAACAGCAACCCCATGTGACTGACTGTAGTTCTTTATAGTCTCTTTATTCACTAAGTCATTAAAATAGGTCTTCCTTCTTTTATGTCATCTACTATCATATGCATCAGAAAAGACAATGTCCACAATTCATTGAAACTTGAGATAAGTTGCTAGAGTTTCATTTTTATCCTGTTTAGTTTAAGCATGTCTAATTATACCTCTGTTAAGGCTATTAATTTATATAGCATACATACGGTATTACCATTGTAGATAGTCTTATGCTATACTTAGATATATGTATCTCACATTGGTAGACACTAGATTCCTAGAGTTGGAAAGAACTATTTAGTCCATCAAGTTGAACCCCCTGATCAACTCAGAAATTCCCCCAATAGCTGTCCAAGCCAAAACTGGAATACATCGAGAAAAGGAGAACTCACTATTTCCTTCCATAATGCTGAAAGTCAAATCCAAACCATTCAGAGTCAGTAACTCTGCATTATTTTTTTTATTTTTTTTTGCAGAACGTAAACTTCCTCCTTCATTTTCACGGAAATTAAGGGACATTCATGAAACTGTTGGCTTACCGATTACATTTGATTGCGGCATTAATGGTTCTGAACCAATGGAAGTAACCTGGTATAAAGATGGTGCACAAATAAGAGATGGCTACAACGTGCAAATATCATATTTAAATAAAGTCGCCGTTCTACAGATTTCACAAACTGATCTGAGTCTTGGTGGACAATATACTTGCACAGCTTCCAATGCCATTGGAACCGCTTCTTGTAGTGCCAAACTCATCCTTACAGGTTTGACAAAAATACATAACTCTCCTTTGATACTTTTATATGGCATATCAAGTCTCAGTTATAAGCTCAATTCATTTAAGTTTATATTTGATATAAAACTTTCAATGTGCCGAATTAACAATTTACTTGTCCTTCTTCCTATTCCAGAGGGGAAGATGCCACCCTTCTTTGACATCCCAATTATGCATGTCGATGCAGTTGTTGGTGACAGTGCTGATTTTGAGTGTCATGTTTCTGGAACGCGCCCTATTAAGATTACTTGGTCAAAGGATAACTGTGAATTGCGAACTGGAGGAAAGTATCAGATCAGCTATATAGAAAATGTAGCCCATTTGACGATTCTGAAAGTTGACAAAGGAGATTCTGGAAAATATTCATGTCATGCTAGTAATGAAGTTGGAAAAGAGTCTTGCACAGCTCAACTTAATATCAAAGGTACTAGAAATTTTCATCAGTGAGATAAAATTTAGATTCCATTGTGTGTAGGCTGAGCAACATCTCACTTGCACACCTTTGGTACCTGCCAGAAAACGAATGAGACCTGGGGTATCGTTTGTAATGATGTGAGATACAATGCTAATGATCCTGCAGCTAAAATTGGAAGCCACAAAAATCAGAAATTTCTTCCCTCCCATGGCTGTATGTCACTTTCAGAGCAAAGTCCTAGAATTAGTATCTCTGTTTTGAACATATTCCTAAAGAGGGATCTAAGAGATTGTGTGTGAGAGAGAGAAAAGTAAAACTAAAGAAATAAGATGTTCTTTCTGTTTGTACCAAAAATATCTTGGAATTCAGTTAGATTGAAACGTGTTCTTTCTTGGTAATATTTTAATTTATGAAGATATATTTTACTATAGATTTGATTTAAATGGATGAATCTCACTTTTTTCCTTAGCCACACAAAAGTGGCATTTTTATTTTGCTAGTTGTTAGCATATTATTTTATTCAGTTGCTTCATTCTGTTTTTGTTCATTTCGTCTTTTACATTTTGCTAGTTACTGACCGAATAAATATTATTGATTGATTTACCCGTGCACAAGTGGCAAACCTTGTGCCATTTTGAGGATAACCCAAGACAATCGATAGAATTTTAAAACATTTGCCTGAATATATTTTTCTCACTAGTTTATTTTCCTTTTTGGCAGAGCGACAGAATCCGCCTACATTCACCAAGAAGTTATCTGAAACAGTAGAAGAAACGGAAGGAAACAGCTTTAAACTTGAGGGGCGTGTTTCTGGCACCCAGCCTCTGATGGTTGCTTGGTACAAAAATAACCAGGAAATCTATGGAAGCCCTAACTGTGAACTAGCTTTTGAGAACAATACTATCTTACTGCTCGTTAAAAATGCAGGACCAGCTGATGCAGGCTTATATACCTGCAAAGTATCCAATGAAGTTGGGAGCGCACTGTGTACTTCCTCCATTGTTATTAAAGGTTAGTTCATTTCCTAGAGGCCTACTGTACAGAGGTGGGTTCCTACTGATTCTAACCGCCATCTTGGATTTTGCTTCTGCTATTTTTTTATTACTGCGTGCGCATTCGCGCTCACAAAGCACAACCCTGAGTGAACCGGCAGTAAAAAGATCCACAACTCACCCCTGCTACTGTATTATATTTATTTTATTAGCTTCTACCATTTACCATTGGGTCCAAATGATCAGAACATTAACTCTGATGTATTTGATAACAACAGTCAATTCTACAGGCTGTATATGGTTTTATACCAGGTTGCAGCAGAATAAGATGATAGAAACCTGTACTGGACTGCTGAATTATTTCAATTTCAGTCCTTAAAATGTTCAATCATGAGCCTATTTGAAGGGTGCACCCCTTTTTTGATAATTGATCGATGGGGTTCTGCAGAAAATGAGCTTTCTTCATTAAAAAAAATGTTAATGCTCATACTCAAGGCAACACATTTTCTGATGAAAAAAAACTTTTATTATTTTTTCATTTTCAGCCATGAATAGAGGAAAATATTTTTTTTCAAGGGGTCCAGTTGAGGTATATTTTATAAATATATTGGCAATTGTTATGACTCACCAGCATTTGCGTCTATAGATACAAGTATGCCAATAAAATGGCATACACTATCTCCCATCTATGATCCAGCTAGAAGTATTCAATTAACTTTTTTTCCAAGTTTAAAATGACCTTCATCTTGACAATATTCATGTTACATTTAGCATAAAAGATAGATAGTAGATATTGCATATCAAACATTTCCTATATCATCTTAAAACATGCTCACTAAATATTGGCATTCCGTATGATTACCAAACAGAAAACTCTTTTTTCCTATTAAAAAAAAATTGTGCTGAGAAAATGGAATTAATTCATTGCATCATATTGTTCTTACCTTGATATGTACTTTTTAAAAATGTAAGACGAATGGTAATCTAACAACTTTCCTCCTCTTGCTTTCTTAATGTTATCACCTTTCAGAACCTAAAAAGCCTCCAGTATTTGATCGACCTCTTAAACCAGTGGCAATAGATGAAGGCAAGATCCTGCAACTTGCTTGCCATGTAGTTGGATCACAGCCCATTAAGATCCAGTGGCTCAAAGCTGGGAGAGAGCTCAGACCCTCTGATAAATGCAGCTTCAGCTTTGCAAATGGAACAGCTCTCTTAGAGATCCAAGCAGTTACTAAAACTGACTCTGCGGAATATGTGTGCAAAGCCTCAAACGCAGCTGGAAGTGATTCTTCTAAGTCAAAAGTGGCAGTGAAAGGTACAGTTAAATTGAATTGGGGAGAGAGAGAGAGAGAGAGAGAGAACAGCAATTTAAAGCTTCAGGAACTACTACGAAGACTTCATAAACGTGTCAAAGTGAATTATTTTGTCAGGAATGTAATGCACTGCAACATACATAAAGTAAGCATAAATGACATGCCTTAATAAGTAGCATTTTTACAGTGGATTGAGTGAAATTAAATCAAACAAAACCACTCTTAATACATAACTTGCATTTGCAGCAGTTTTAGTCAGTGCTGTTTTACTTCATACACTCACTTTTGAGATAAGCAACATTATAAGCAAAACACAGAAAATTAAATAAAAGATAGAAAGAAATTAAAGGTGTGAGAAAATGTATATAGCATAGCATAGCATAGCATAGTATAGCATAGAATAACAGAGTTGGAAGGGACCTAAGAGGTCTTCTAGTCCAACCCCCTGCTCAGTCAGGAAACCCTATACCATTTCAGACAAATGGTTGTCCAATCTCTTCTTAAAAACTTCCAGTGTTGGAGCATTCACAACTTCTGGAGGCAAGTTGTTCCACTGATTAATTGTTCTGTCAGGAAACTTCTCCTTAGTTCTAGGTTGCTTCTCTCCTTCATTAGTTTTCATCCATTGCTTCTTGTCCTGTCCTCAGGTGCTTTGGAGAATAGCTTGGCCCCCTCTTCTTTGTGGCAACCCCTGAGATATTGGAACACTGCTATCATGTCACCCTAGTCCTTCTTTTTATTAAACTATGCATACCCAGTTCCTGCAACCGTTCTTCATATGTTTTAGCCTCCAGTCCCGTAATCATCTTTGTTGCTCTTCTCTGCACTCTTTCTAGAGTCTCAACATCTTTTTAACATCATGGCAACCAAAACTGAATCTTTTAAATGCTATATTTTAAATGTTGAAATCTCATGACATCATGCAATTTCATGAGTTTTGGATATTATATAATAGAACATGAGATCTAGAATTAAACACTAAAATCGCTTTGGGGATTTTGTAAAAGGATGATGAAATCTTGTAAGATTTTTACGTAAAAACATAAAAAGCTCATACGGTCTCATTGAAAAAACATTAACTTCTTGAGATACTACATAAAATCAGCAAAGTAAGATTTCTTTTTCTTTTTAATGCCACGCCATCACAGGCTGCTTAGGGAATTCTCTCTCCTTCTCCAATTTAATAATTTTAAGATAGAAGCTTAGTATGTATCTGCCAGGAGAGCAGACTGAAACCTCTGTAATGAGAAGAAATATACTTGTGAAATGTAGTCAGATCACATAACCAGTTTTGGAGGTCATTTGTTAAAATGTCTCTCCTTTATTCTAAATTAAAACGCAATGCCCTTAACCCAAGGTGACCCATAAAACATTTATCAGTTTTGTTGTCAACACCAAACCTTTACCTGCTCTGGAAAATATTTTGTTTTTCTCCCCTCTTTCTTGATATATGTCTCAGTACCATGGCTAGGTAAAACATGGGGAAGATACAGAACAGCACAGTCATTTTGTTAACATTTAAACAAGGAATCAAATTAACTTTTTGCTAAGTGGCTAAATCAGGTGCACTTAACATTACAACGTATCTATAGGCTGTCAATTCTTATCTTCCCTGGCACCGAATAGATATTCATCAAACTGTCACTCTGACAGAGAAAGATTTTCTTAAGACTTGGACTCTCTGCTCTCTCATAGCCATCCTCCCAACCACACCTCCCAAATCTCCCTCCCCTCCCATCAGTTCCCCGTCGCTGAAGAATTTAAATTTGGAGATGGTGCCCTGTATTAGGATGTGTCACACAATGGATCTATCATCACATTGTTCTTTTCTCCTGAATGGCCATGTCTAGAAATGAAATGGGCTACATGGAGCATTGATCTGCTTCGGATCAAGAGGACACTCATTTTGTTGGTAGTAATAGCGATAGCACTTGGACTTATATATACCGCTTCGCAGTGCTTTACAGCCCTCTCTAAGTGGTTTACAGAATCAGAAGATTGCCCCCAACAATGTGGATCCACGTTTTATCCACCTCGGAAGGATGGAAGGCTGAGTCAATCTTGAGCCAGGCTCCTGGCAGTGAGCTGAATTAGCCTGCCATACTGCAACCAATCAATCAAAGAATATTGGGTCTTTCTTATGCAGATTACATCAATAGATAGTAGCTCCCAGAATTACCAGGATTTTGGTGGCATCAACAAATTATTTAACCATCTAATACATTATTTAACAATTTAATAAAATATTATTTAATAATCTTATATCATCCTCAAGTGAATCAGGCCACACACTGCTTCCTACTAGAACAGAAGCCGCATGGGAATCAAGCTGAATGTTCAATATGAATGAGATATGCTTAAACACTTCTGATGTTTTCCATTTGAATGGTCGGTAGCCAGCCACAGATTCTAGTGTTGAGTGGTTTGCTTTAAAGATCGTTTGAAGAACCTGATCATCTGAGTATGTCAATCCATTATGGAACCATGAGGAACTTGGGACTCATATGAGTTGCCAGCCTAAACGATGGTCCCCTCCCAAATCTTTTTTCTTTCCGTTCACATTCAGAGAACTCTGATTGCATTTGAAACAATGGCACATGTTTGTTCTTATATATGACACCTTTGGAAATTAGGGCTATGCATGCTTGATAATGTATTCATAAGGGCTTTATACCAGATAATAGTTTCTTTTCACTATTCATTAAGGGAGCCTATCTTTTTTGGGTTTGCACATAAAAACCTCATTAGTTGACTCTTTAACTGAGGCCCATTTTTTTCTCGGGTTGGCGCTAAAGCCTGAAAGAAGGATTGCTTTGATAAATAACAGAAAACTGCTTAGTTTGCAGGAAAGCATTTTCCCCAAATCATGTTCAAAAAGTGACCAGTAAATATCTTTTCTTTCATAGTATAGCCATCTCCTCTATGGTCTTCAGGCTCCTTGACTTCCCGTGTTCCAACTTCATGCGTGGGCAACCTGTCATGAGGTAATTCCTTCTACGTTGATACAGCTAAGGAGATCTCAGAGTGAAATTAATAAGTGTAACAGAAAACTATTGCAATTTACACCTTCCTTCACTTCCAACAGGAAAGTAGGGTCAGACATACAACCCAAAGTCATTTTCAAGTCTGCTGAGAATAAAGGAGAAGCTAAAAGAGGATGACATCCCTTGAAAAATAATGAAGCAGGTTGTAGCATAGCATTACATCACCCTCTTCTACCATAGCAAGTAAGTTTGATCAGTGAATCTCAATATTTTCATTACCATGGACCCCCTTTAAATACCTTTTGCGGCCATGGATCATGACCATGGACCCCCAAAACTTAACTCAAATCCTAACATTTCTTCAAGCCTTTGCAGAATCCCTGTGACAACATCACAACCACAGGGTTAGATGAATCCATTTGGCCTCCAAGTATATCATGGCACATGTTTACATTCCAGTGCATCAAAAGTGCATCAAAGGATGAAATTGAGCCAACTTTTGGAAGTCATTAAAGATGTCTATAAATAACTCAGTTTGAAGTAGTCGAAAGGCAGGTGGGCTAGGCTTGGTTCCATGCAGTCACGGCTGCATCTGGGATAGTTGTGCATCAGACAACATTTCAGCAGAGATAGTTAGTCAATAGTTGGTCATGCTGTATTGACCATTTCCTCCAAGTGGTCTTCAGGCTCCTTGGTTTCTTGTGTTCCAATTTTATGTGTTGGCAACCTGTCATGAGATCACTTCCCCCAAGTGATTTTGCCCTGTCCCATAAGATCCAATAGACAATCCCCCTCCGAGTCCCGTCCTTGAAGGACTGATGCATCAGGGACCACAAGGTAGCTGTCCAATGGTGGGGTTCAATTTTTTTTTACTGCCGGTTCTGTAGGCGTGGCTTGGTGGGCGTGGCTTGGTGGGCATGGCAGGGGAAGGATACTGCAAAATCCCCATTTCCTCCCAATCAGCTGTGACTCGGGAGGCAGAGAATAGAAGAGGGAAGGGCCAGTCAGAGGTGGTATTTACTGGTTCTCTGAATTACTCAAAATTTCTGCTACCAGTTCTCCAGAACTGGTCAGAACCTGCTGAATCCCACATCCTGGAAACAGCAAGAGGGGTCTTCTCCAGATAGCAGCCAAGAAACGGGGAAGGGGAAGAAGGCCCATGACTTTCAGAGTTGTACTTCGAATTGGTAATCAAATATTCTCAAGTTGGTCCTGCCCAATATACAGGAGAACTCAAAACGCTTGAGTTTTGTGACATGTTTCTTCAGGGAAGAGAGAGGGGGGGAAAAAACAACCAATAAATTAGACTGGAGAAAACATTCATGCACACAGAGAGAGAGAAAATCTACTCAAAGATACAAGTTCTCCAACAGGCCTGCCAAAAAAATGGGGCAGGCTAGCAAATCCATGTCATGTTTTGCCTCTGCTTTAAAACTTTAAAACATTGTGTTAGTTTAGAATTTCTTGAGGACGGGATCCTGCTGTCCACGGGTCAGATAGACATCTCAGATAGGTTCACCCCGAGGACATGAACTTGCCACAGTAGGAAGAATCACAGTTCATTATGTCAGTCTTGAAACATCTCAGCTATTTTAAGAGGGGTGGACTTCAATTCCCAGAATTC
>JANHFT010002602.1:159266-174068 GCA_032467955.1 Pseudoxenodon macrops | reverse complement strand
GATAGATAGATAGATAGATAGATAGATAGATAGATAGATAGATAGATAGATAGATAGATAGAATGTCTGCTGAATGGGCTGAAAAGTTTGTTTATTTTTTATTGATCTTGGATACTCTGGAAAAATTGTGTAGACAAAACTGTCTCTACCTATTATCAAAACAAATCTTTGACTTATCTTCAGAGCTATTCATCGACAATACAGTGGCAAATCAGAAGTGGAAAAATATGTACAAGACTTTGGCTGTAACTGACAAAAAATCTTGATGATGAAATTTGAAAAATGCATACTTTTAAAAAAATGCATTAACATATAAAACATAAAAAAAATAACATCTCCTTTTAATCCAGGAGCAAGCACTGATCAAGAAATAATGTAAATAAAAGAGATGCAACTACAGTAAAGTCAAATATCTTCTTTAATCAAATATGTGTATATTTTGTCTGGCAACAGAAATATATGTTGGCGTCTTGCTGTTCTTAAAGCCTTTTCAGTTCTTATATGTTAATTTACTATATCTTTAAAGTTCCTGAAGAGCCTGAGAGAGCTATCAGAAAAGAAAAAATGCCTATATCAATTACTGCAAAAATGAAGAAACCTCCTGCTAAAGGTATATTTAAGATATAAAGATGTGTCCTTGGTCTGTTGTATATTGTTATATGTTAATCTTACACATGATTATTTGAGTATTCTTCTGATGAATGCTTACATTGTTGATTGTGTGCGTAACTAAAACTCTTAAAAATTCATATTTTTAAAGTTCCTGAAGTTCGCAAGACTGTTATTAAAAAAGAAGTGGTCCATGTGAAAGTTCCTCAATATGAAGAAGAGGCTCCTGAATATGAAGAAGAGGAAGAAGTCCCACAATATGAAGAGGAAGAAATCCCACAATATGAAGAAGAGGAACGATATGAGGAGGAAGTGTCACAATACGAGAAAGAAGTCTCACGATATGAAGAGAAAGTCTCACGATATGAAGAAGTAACTCATGAGGAAGAAGAGGCAGTTGTGGTACCTCATTATGAAGAGGTTCCTGAGTATGAAGAAGAGGAAGAAATTCCTCTACCTCCTCCACATAAAGGTAAAAATCAGCTTTTAAAAGCAATGGCAGTGTATAGTTTATGAATTTGCTCTTGTCTCAGATTTCTTTTATTTATTCAGATTTGTCATTAATTCATCTTCCTAACTGAAGTTTTAAATTCATGTGTGGTTTTCAGATTATAAACTGCAAATAGGAAAGTTTGAACTAGGGAATATTCCCAAAATATTTAATCTATTTAAACTTTAAGTGCTATCTTATTTGTCCAAAATCATTCAACTTACATCCAAATGTTTCCTAGTTGGAAACAGAGCCTACTAAACAAGCCTGCTCCATCTAAATGTCTTGAAATATACTAGTGCAATTTTATATTTATCTGGCCAAGAAACAGTGATGAGCACCATGGCTGTTGGACAAGACTGATAGGAAAACCTTTACCTTTAGTTTTTATAGAGGTCCCAGCAGGGGTGAAATCCAGCAGGTTCTGGAGAATCGGTAGCGGAAATTTTTAGTAATTTGGAGAAGCGGCAAATACCACCTCTGGCTGGCCCCAGAGTGGGGTGGGAATGGAGATTTGGCAATATCCTTCCCCCAGGAGTGGGGAGGGAATGGAGATTTTGCAGTATACTTCTGCCACGCTCACCAAGCCATATCACACCCACCAAGCCACACCCACAGAACCGGTAGTAAAAAAAGTGCATTTCACCATTGAGTCCCAGCAAATTCAGTGAATCTCCCAAAATAGAGGGTGCTAATCAGATCCTTAACATAAAGCCTGAAGACACTTTTGACCCTGTCCAAGCATCGTGCTTCATTTGAGTGTAATTTTAAATGTAATTTGAAGTGGGGTTTTTTGTTTACTGGGAAGATAGCATTCTACAAAGCCTGGTCAACTTATTTATTTCAAATAATATTTTTGGACCCTGCATATACCCTAGAAAATAGCAGAAAGGGCTTTGAATCCATCACTCTGATTGCGGGGGAAGCAATTTAGAAGTAAACTGAGATGATAGATTCCAAGGAGAATGATAGAAAGGGAGAATCTACTCATTTGTATTCTGCTGATCAGAGCCATATCAGATGTCAATTAGTGGGATTGTATGGAAACATTCAGGCCCGGAAAACTCTTCAGAAGGGTGGAGGCTCTGTTGAACAATGTGTCATGGAGTGTAAGAAGATACTATATCAAAGAAGAGATAAGGAACTTCTCTGGCCTAATGTATGGCTTCACCAGTGTTTGCACTATGTTACCAGGGGCATTACAGAAGGAAATTAAAAAAAATCAAGATAATAATCATTAGAGCGTGATTGAAGCCCAGCCCCTTCCCCCGTTTGGAATGCATGGTACCTGCAACACAAAAAAGGCAGTGAAGCTTTGATTGTACAGCCATAACTAACATCTTGACTTTTGGATCCCCCCTGTGGTTGTCCACGTCTTCCTCTGAGTCTAAACTTTTAAATATAATTCTATTTTTAAAGTGCCCGAAGTTCCCAAGAAACCTGTGCCTGAGAAAAAGAAACCTGTGCCTGTTCCCAAGAAAAAGGAAGCTCCTCCAGCCAAAGGTATATCATACTTTCCTCATCTTTGTTTTTCTTTTCATAAGTTTTTAAGAGCGTAAAGACATTGGCTAAGTGGATGGAGAATTATTGTAGATCAATTTTTTTTCTAGTAGCGTCCAACGTAGTTGTGTCCTTTTTATTTGTTTTTTATTTATGTATTTATCTTCCACCTTTATTACCGGCAGTCCTTGACTTATGACTGCTATTGAGCCCAGCATTTCTGTTGTTAAGTAAGTTTTGCCCCATTTTACAACCTTTCTTGTCACACTTGTTAAATGATAAGTTAGTAACCTGATTGTTAAGTGAATCTGGCTTCCCCATTGACTTTGCTTGTGAGAAGGTCGCAAAAGGGGATCACATAACCTCGGGACACATCAACAAAGTATGAACTAGTTGCCAAGCAGCTGAATTTTGATCACATGGGAATGCTGCAAAGGTTGTAACTGTGAAAACGGTCATAAGTCACTTTTTTCTGTGGTGTTGTAACTTTGAACGGTTGCTGAATGAACTGTTGTACGTCGAGGACTACGTGTATTTGGGGCAGCCGATACACCTTTAGATGATAGCCTGAGACAACTGCTTGCAGTTTCACATAGATAGTATGTTATGAATTTATTTTTCTGTGAATACATTTTGAATGGTTGTGTCACATTTTTCAGTGCCATTGTAACTTTGAATGGTCACTAAATGAACTGTTGTAAGTCAAGGACTACTTGTATTTCGATAAATAACTCAAGGTGGCAAACATACGTAATACTACTTTCCTCCTTCTATTTTCCCCAAAACAATAAACCTGTGAGGTGGGTTGGGATGAGAGAGAGAAGGACTGGCTCAAGTCATCCAGCTGGTTTCCATGCCTAAGGAGGAACTAGAATTCCCAAGTCTCCTGGTTTCTAGACAGCACCTTACCCACTAGACTAAACCTTGCTTGTGTTGTTTAATGTCCCATAACATATTGGTCCTCAATCATCTCAAACCTTATCTCTAAAGTGCCTGAAGTGCCAAAGAAACCTGTCCCTGAAGAAAAGGTTCCTGTGCCCAAAAGGAAAGAAGCTCCACCAGCTAAAGGTACATCACTTTGGGATTTAACATGTACAAAATCATGTAACAATCCTTGTGTCCTTTTGTGTGTGTGTGTGTGTGTAAGCTTTTAAACACAATGCACTGAGAAAGTTTGTCCCTGGTCTTTTCAAGTGATCTTTATGTCTGTGTTTTGGTGTGTTTGGGGCTATTCTTCTCTGATTTGTGCCAAAATGGAACCCCACGCTCAAAAGTATTTCTGTGTTGTTTCAATCAAAGTGCCCAAGAAACCGGTACCTGAAGAGGAAGTGCATGTTCCTGTCCCTAAACGAGTAGAAGCGCCTCCTGCTAAAGGTACACCATCTTGGGAGGCAGATGATTCTATAGTTATTCACTTGATCTATATTAAGCAAATGGCCTTCAAGCCAAAACAAGCAGTTTACAACAACAGTTGATAATTTCTGTCAGTCCCGTTTTGTAAATCCCTAAACCTCTTGGGTTCAGCTGCTACAGTTCTACCATTCGGGTTTTGATTCTTTCACTTTTCCACTTTGCTTTGCTTTTATTTTATTCTGCCTTGAATAAAATTGACTTGCGAATTAATCTGTGTGGAAAAAAGTGGAGAACTGCCTCAACCCAAAGGTACATGAAAGAGCGCTTTTAAATTATACATGGATATTCAACTGTTTTTCCCCATGGAGCTTGCAAATATGGCTCAAATATGACTTCCCAAAGTGAATTATGATACCCAGGAAGAACAAGTGGATTTGTAATTATGATTCTCTAAGCTATAATAGGGTTTGTCTTCTGCTCTTCTACCTCCTTCTGCTCTTTTTCTTTTCTATGTTTCAAACATCAAATTTCTTAATATCTTTAAAGTGCCCGAGATCCTCGAGGAAGAAGAAATTGAAGCTGAGGTGCCTCTACCAGCTAAAGGTACACTAACTTGTTCTGTAAAGAAGAGCTTGTTTATCTTGGATATTATTGTTGCATGTTCTTTATATGCGTCGTTTTTATGGTCTTTGTGTTGATGACGATTCATTTACAAATTGTTTCTTAAATTTTAAGAACAAATGCTTCTTGAAGAAGACATGCCAACAAAATGTACATCAACCTCATTCACTTTATCAAAACCTTTTTGAATACCACTGGAATAAATACCAGTCTTTATTTTATTTTATTATTTTGCTAGAAATATTCTCTTCTGTTGGAAAGACACCAGTATTTTTCATTGTACATTCCAAATAAATTATGTGACCTGATAATTATGCATCTTTACTTAGTCATAAATCCCATTGAGTTCAAAGGAATGGATTTCTAAATATGTTGGCAAAAGCTGAAGACTTCAATTTAATCTCGGAAATTTATATTTAAAACGCCAGCATGAAAATATTTTTATATTACAGAACATTAGAGAGAGAAACGTTTAAAAAGAGAGATTAATAGAAATTATATGTTAAAATATGTATATATTTAGGACAGTGTTTCTTAAAGTGTGATCCTACGACCACTGGGGTTCCCTAATACCATTTTAGGGATTACCAAAATCAAAATATTTGCCAGCCTATGTTCAAAATATTAAAATCCCATCAAACATTTGTGAGAAACGGTAGTGGCAGAAAATGTATCAGTTTTAATTTTTAATACGGTAATGATAAATGTAACTCATAGAAACAAAGCCTCTTTTCAGATCCTCCATATTTTTTTAAAGTGGAAAGGGGTCCTTAGTGGAAAAAAAGTTTTTAAATCATTGGTTTAGGACAATACACACACACACACAAGTCCCAAATGATGGAGAGAATTGCAAATTAAAATGGGCCTATTTTGAGAGAGGTGTTTTTTTTTTAATGCAGTGCATACATGGCATGTTCTAAGGAACATTTTGGATTTATTTTCAAATAAAGATGCCAAGTCACAATAGGCTTTTTTTAAATTTAGCTTGAGAATCAGCTTCCCAAGCAACCTGAGTAGAATCTGGCAGAAAACTGGTGCTAATAGCTCTTCATGCATGTTCTTGGCTTACACTGCGTTAAAACAGTGATTGTGCCTTACTGTGTTTTTTTTCACTGCATCTGTTAATGAGACTTAAGTCTAAATCTGAACAAAAAATGTTTTGAAGTGCCAGAAGTACCCAAGAAAGTTGTACCAGCAAAGAAGATTCCTGAACCTGTTCCCAAAAAAGTGGAGCCACCACCACCACCTGTTGCAAAAGGTACTTTGACTAATATAGAGAAAGAATTATTACGACAACATCATTATTTTTTCTTCTGTTACACTAACGAAAGGGCTAAGCAGACAACTTCACCGTTTCTTTCCTACCAAGTATACTAGAATTATATTAGCTGTACTTCTAAATTGTATAGGAAATACTTGTAGGTGCTTTCTATCTGCAAACATTGTAATCTGATCAAGGTTCCCCGGAATTATTCAACTTCTAAGTCCTTTTTCTTAACCATTTCTGAAAATGCTTGGCTTTTCCAACCATACTTCACTATCTTAGAAAATTCTTGTTGTCATCATCTTCCCATGGGGGCCTCAAATCAAACTCTCCCAACTATTTTTTTTTAAGTTCCTGAAGTTGCCAAACCCGTTCCAGAAGAGAAAGTGCCTGTTCCCAAAAAGGTGCCACCTCCACTAGCCAAAAGTACACCTAATATTTGAACCTGTGTGAAAAATAAATTATCACGGACTGTACTTGTTGTTCATGTTCCTCAATTAAGTAAAAAACAACAACTACCAATGTTTCAAAGTTTTGTGTTTTCTTGTACATCTGTACATGATGAGTTGCAAAGTAATTCTTAAAACAAGAAAACCATCTCTTTTTAAAGTGCCTGAAGAGGAAGTGCCTGTTCCCAAGAAAGTGCCACCTCCAGCAGTTAAAGGTATATCTAACATTTAAAATAGTTACATCAAAAACATTAACACTGACATTACTTGTCATTCTTATTCTTAAGTATTAGATACCAATATTGCTACTGTAGTTCAAAGATTTCTGACATCTTATATGTGTATGTTTATCCATGGTGAGCTGAGCTCAGCATCTTTAAGTAAAAATATCTATCTTTCAATTCCTGAATTTCCCAAACCTGTCCCAGAAGAAATGCCTGTTCCAAAAAAGTGCCACTTCCATTAGCCAATGGGTGTATTCACCATTTTAAAGTAGTATAAAAACATTACTTCTCTTCCTTCTTCTTATGCATTAGGCATCAATATTGGTCACTGAAAGTGTTGTGATGTCTTATGTGTTTGTCCATGTTGACCTGACACCAAAATATATACAAAAATATCCTTTGTACTATCTTATAAGTGCCTGAAGTTCCCAAACTTGTCCTGGAAGAGAAAGTACCTGTTCCTAAAGAGGTGCTAGCTTCACCAACCAAACGTATATCTAATCTTTGCTATAGTAATATGAAGAATACTAATGTTGATAATACTTGGAATTCTTATTCTTAAAAGGATTAGACACCAATGTTAGAAGGTGTTGTGATGTCTTATGTGTTTGTCCATGATGAGTTAAGTTCAATATCTTTAAGAAAAATATCTATCTTTCAATTCTTAAAGTTCCCAAACCTGTTCCAGAAGAGAAAGTGCCCGTTCCCAAAAAAGTGCCACCTCCACCAGCCAAAGGTACATGTAATATTTTGAAACTCTGCAGAAAAAAACTATATTGTTTCAAATGCAAGGGGACAGGATTGTGTTGATCTGGACTATGTGAAGCTATTTTTCCATTCCCAAAATTGCTGAATCAGAGGTTACCCAATGAAATTGAATCCTGTTAGAATCCAAACAAACAAAAGAAAATGTATTTTTATACAACATGTAATTCAACTTTGGAATTTGGAATCATGAAATGTAATGCTGTCTACCAGCATTTGGCTGGCTTTAAATAAGGGTTGAATCGAGTCTCGGAAGTCAAGGGGGATCAATGGCTATTAGCTCTCACTATCGGCCTGCCTCCGAAGGCCATCTGCTAGGAGATCTGTGGGCTTCATTATGCAATTGAGTAGTCACATGCTGGACAATATGCCAGTTAAGTTACATGTTTATTTATAATATATTATAATTATTTGATATCTGTGGTTCTTTTATTTTCACTTTGGTTTGAATGGTTTTTATGCACTTTGAAATAATGGCAAGTTAATTGTCTTTAAAGTGCCTGTGATAAGAAAGAAGATTGTCCATAAGGAAAAGGTCATTGTTCCTGCTCCTACTGCTGAAGAATATGTTTATGAAGAATATGAGAAGTATGAAACATACGAGCAGGCTGAGGAATACTTGCCAGCAGAAGAAGCTGAAGAAGAATATGCAGAAGTGCGAGAAGAACCTGTAGTTGAGTATTATGAGGAAGTTTCAGAAGAACCTGAAGTTGAGTATTACGAGGAAGCTCCAGAGGAACCTGAAACTGAAGAGTATAAGGAAACAGTGGAAGCCGAGGAATATGAGTATTATGAAGAGGTTCAAGAGGTTAAGGAGACAGAAGAATATGAGGAAGTGTATGAGGTTCCACCAGCCATAGGTACATCAATTCTTTTATTTGTTGTGCCTTGACTAGACTGCCTTTAAATATCTTCATTCAACCAACCCCCATTTACTGACTGTGTATAGAAGGTTCCATGTGAGAATGTAGATCAAACCAACTCTCCTGGTGTTACTGGGAATTTTCAAGATAAAATATGGTTATGTAGTTATTTATGTATCACATTTAGAAACCACATATCTCTCTCATAGAGGAACTTTGGACAGTGTACAAATAAGTTATATTATGCAGAGAGCTTTCATAAGCATAGAGGATAATGGAGATGCTAATAAATAAATATCCCCCTCACCACAATATGCTCACTGCAATATTCTCACTTTAAGAGAAGTTACATTTAGGATCAATTTAATAACTTAAATCCCTCCTTTAACAAAATGATAGTTACATGACTTTCCTTTTTTTCCCTGTCCCTCACTCACTCCCCCCCCTCAATTTGGTACCTTTCAGTTGGTCTCAGCTCCTAGTGACTAAATGCACTACTCTCCAGATTTCCTGGCAACATTTTTTTGGAAGTGTTTTGCCCTTGCCTTCTTCCCTGAATTAAGAAAGAGAGTGTAACCTAAAGTTGGCTTTGAGGCCTAAGGCAGGATAAAAACCTAGTATTCCTTGCTTCTAGTCCAATGCCTTATATTTTAGAAAACCAATTTAGTTCAATGCCTACTAAAAATGATAATTTTACTTCTTTGTAAATAATTAGCACTCTTGTCTAAAATGTTCCTCAAGTGCCAGAGATGGCTAACACATAAGTCCAAATGATTGTATCTAGGAGAGAAAGATAGATAAATTATGTTCATAGTTTGTTCTGGAACCCTGAGTCCTCATGTTTCTTTATTAAAGGAACATATTCTTTATATTTCCTTTTTCATTAGCATTCTTGATAAAAGCTACGCCAATTAGTTTAATTGTTTAAGTTTGAGGAATATATGTATTAAATTGACTAAGTTTTCCTACCACTCTCACCGTTTATTCATGGGCTTTGAGATTCATGGTTTTTTGAGAATTCATGCTAAATATCTGAAGAAGGGAAAAATCATAGAAGGGGAAAAAATCCAGAACGTAAGTTTGAATCCCAACATTTTGGCTCAAGACCAGAAGGCATTTCTACATGTGCTAGAGCACTGCAACGTTAAAATGTGTGGCCTTCGATGCCACGCACTTTAAAATTCCCGAGGTTGAGAAAAACTGTGCCAGAGAGTTGTCCAATTGTCAAATGCAGCCTTATTCCTCCTTTCCTGTCCAATCCTCAACTGTTTTAATAAATTTTTACTTTGTAATTGGAATGATTGCCCACCATGAATCTTTTTTGTTTCTCCCTAAAATCTAAATGTGAGACGCTCAATGTGTTCATCATTATTGACTAATTCCTAATTCAATGGCTGAATAAGTATTATATAATATAATATTATATTATATTATATTATAAGTATTATATATAAATATATATATAATAAGTATTTAAAAAAGAAACTCATCTTTTTAAAGTGCCTGAAGTTCGGAAGCCAGTCCCAAAAGAAAAGGTACCAACTGCTGTTCCTAAAAAAGAAGTGGCACCTCCACCTAAAGGTACCCTTTTTCTTCAGCTATCATTATGATATAAATTCTGACTTAATTGTTGATATTCTACTTCTTCTCTCTTTGCTTTGTATGTGTTGATTATGTCAAATTATGTGCTCACTAAGTGTGATCTTGTGTTCTGTTCTTTCCTCATTATTAAGTAACATTCTTCTCAGAATCCTGTACAAATCAATAACTAAAAAAGATATCTGTATCTTTAAAGTGCCTGAAGTGCCCAAGAAAGCTGTTCCTGAGGAGAAGGTGCCTAAGCCTGTACCAAAAAGAAAAGAGCCTTTACCACCTAAAGGTACATTGAATATTGACGAGAAAGAAGATTAAAATCTTATATTTATTTTCATCTGTTCGGTGTTAATGATATTGCCCTAGTTTTGCTTCTGTCTGGACATTATTCTCCCAGGCCTTGGGTAAGGGTGGTTGGTGGCCCCTTTGTTGGATGTCAATTGTCAGTGGGATGATTTGGGATTCCCAGAATTCACCATTTTTGGTCTTCTTCCTTTGTGATATCTGATTGTATTGTTGGTTTGTTTCAATTGTACTGTTTTTGTATTGTTTTGGCACATTGTGACAAAGATTCATTATTGAAATCCTAATTTAAATGTGAAGTATCTTATCAAACAAAGCAGTGCTAGCAGCCATCATGTGATCAGCAATATACTAATTCATTTTTGGCTGCAAAATGAATTGCTCCGCCTGCTAATTATTGTATTTTGAAAAGGAAAGTGCAATCATAGCGCTTCTTCTTTTTCGTTCCCTTCTGGGTTTTTATTTTTATTTTTATTTTACTATTGTTGTTCTTTGATACTGTTTTTGTGTTTTTCCCCCTTTGTCCTTTGTTTTTAAGTTTGAACAATTGTAACCTATCCTGAGACACTAGTAGTCAGGCAGCATATATATTTTATTATTATTATTTTATTATTATTATTGACATAGAATGCAAATAATTAATGAATTATCTTTTTGAGAGTTTTAGTCTGAGCTTTAGTTATCATGGATTACATGTCTTCTTATCTGATGTTTGAATGTGGTCTTTCTAATCTGTTATTTGTGTGCATCATTTTGAAATTTCTACTAATATCTTTAAAGTGTATGAACTGGAAGAGGAAGCTCTTCCAGAAGAAAAGATACCAACTGACATTCCTGCAAAAGACAAAGCTCCTCCAGCTAAAGGTACATCAGTTCTTATACAAATTTTTCAAGCAATCAACCCTTCTTAAAATGTCTTCTTGATCTTTTCTTGCCTGCCCCCTTCCCTGTTTGTCTAATATTTTATCTTTGTCACTATCCTCAAAAAGAAACTAATATCTTTGATGTGTCTTCAGTGGCCAAGAAAGATGTGCTAGAAAAGAAGAAACCCGTCCCTAAGGAAGAAGTAACACTCATCCAAGGTAACATCTTCAAGCTGCAAATGGAATAACAGTTGATGACTCTTCGTTTTCCTCTATTAATCTCTTTTAGAATCAAAGATTTAATGGAAGATGGATGGATTCATTGCATTTTTTAAAAGTCTGCAATTTTATAGAATAATCAAATGAGATATAATTCAGTACTGAGAATCTAATATCTCCATCAGACTGGGTGCTTCCCCAGTCATGGGAGGCAACACTTGCAGTCAATAATAATATTTGTTTATATAGATCACAATTTACTTTGAGAAAACTGAATAAAAATTATAACAGATTTCTCAATGCCATGTTAGGGAGAAAACATCTATCTTCTAAAACATTAGTCTAAAGTTAAATGCATCTTTTCAATTATCATCAGTCTCATAGCAATGCTGTCATGGGATGATGTAGATTGTAGTAGGACAGTTCTAGAAGACAACGATTTGAGGAAATTTGCCCAAGAAAATACAATTAGGTTTGCAGATTTACAGAATAGTTTATTTATCTATCATTCCAGCTCATCAACATGAAAAAAATGGCTGACCTAAAATCAAGACCACAATTTTATGCATTAATTTTTGCATAGAAAAAAACAATATAAGAAAAAATACAGGACCAGTGAAATATGTATGTTGTTGTAACTGTTTGTCTGTTATTTACATTAACCTCTTATTTTAAAAAAAATACTAATATCTTTAAAGCACCTGAGATTCAAGAGAAGAAGATTCCTCAAAAAATAATTTCTATTGAACAGACTCCTAAATCACAGGAACTTCCAGCATCTAAAGGTATATCAGCTCTTCATGAACATAATCATAAAATAAATGAATATCAAGGCAATTTAATCAAGCTTTCATCATAGTACATTATCATATATTTCTGAATTTTGTGTTTGGTTGACATAAATTGTTCATATTGTTAGGTTTTTTGTTTTTTTTACATTAAAAAATAAAGTCTTGCAGAAATTAATATCTTTATATAAAGATATTTAAATATATAAAAGGTTGAATTTTTTATTACAAAGACCACTACTACTCTGAGATATCAAACAGAGAGAGAGAAAATTCTTAACTATGGAAGAGAATTCATTTATTAAAAGACTGAATCTGAATAAGTCTGTTGCAAGAACATCTAACTTGTGATCAAGTTTTTTATAGGGAAATAAATTATTTAATCTAACAAATTATGAACAGATCTGAATCTTAACATAGAATGCCAGATTTTCTTTTTGTTCATACCGTAGTCCTATGCTTTCTTTCTTTTTCCCCTAAAATGTTCAAACTATTAGTTAGTAGCTAATATTTTTAAGTGGCGGAAATCCTCCTAGAAGAAAAAGAAGAAAGTTCCAGATATAATTTTTGGGAAAGAAGAGATTCTGTTTTTCAAAAGTACATAATCTCTCCAAAGAGTACATAGATCAACAAAATCACCAAACTATTGAAAATGTTCCATTATTTTATCTGTACAGTTTCATACTGCCATTTGCAATTTGTGTTTTACAAATTCTTACAAGAATTAATTTTATTTAAAGTGTCCAAGGTATCCAGAAAAGGAATGGCAGAAGAGAAGATGCCTGTTGCAAAAGTTGAAAAACCAGAGATGGATTCTCTGTATAAAAAAGGAGAATCCACTGCTGAAATTAAAACAGTGCAACCTCAAATATCAGAAGAGAAAAAAATTGTTGCTAAAACTCCCAAATCAGAATCCATCATTAAACCTATACTAGCAGAGCCTCAGGTACCAGAACAAAAGATAACAGTTTCTAAATCTAGAGAACAAGAACTCACTGAGCTAATAGTAGAGAAAGTGCCAGAGAAGAAGGCAGCCATTACTAAGCCTAGAAAACCCCAAATTGTAGAACTCGAAGAAGAAATAACTGAACCTCAGCTGCCCCAAAGGAAAATAGCAGTTACTAAACCTAAAAAGGCTGAGCCCCTTACAGAGCAGAAAATGGTGGAGTCTCAGGTGCCTCAACATAAGATAATTCCCACAGAACCTAGGAAACCAGACCATGCTGGGGTTCCTGAAATACTCAAGGTTGAAATGGAAGAACTGAGAGAAAGAATTGCTAAACCTCCCAAACCAGAACTTATGGTGACACCTGAAACCACAGAACTTGTACCAGGAAAAACAGTAGTCATTACCAAGCCTAAAAAAACAGAGAAGATTGCAGTAGATAAAACCGTGGAATCTAAACAGAAGATTGTAGTTGCCAAACGAAAAATAGCGGAACCTGCAGTGGTGCCAGAAGCAATAGAGTTCAAGACAGAGGAGGAGGAGGAGGAGGAAGAAGAAAAAGAAATGACTATTTCTAAAGCCCCCAAACCAGAATATGAGGTGATACCAGAAATCATAGAACACATACCAGGAAAAATGGTAGTAATTACTAAAGCTAAAAAAACAGAGACTATTCCAGTAGATAAATTTGTGGAATCTAAACAGAAGATTAAGATTGCCAAACTGAGAAAACTAGAATCTGCAATGGTGCCAGAAGCAATAGAGCTCAAGAAGGAAGAAGGGGAAGAGGAGGAGGAGGAAGAAGAAGAAGAAAAACAAATTACTACTGCTAAACCCCCCAAACCAGAACTTATGCCGATACCAAAAACTACAGAACATATACAAGAAAAAAAGGCAGTAATTACTAAACCGAAAAAACCAGAGACTATTGCAATAGATAAAACTGTGGAATCTAAAAAGAAAATTGTGGTTGCCAGACGAAAAAAACCAGAACCTGCAGTGGTGCCGGAAGCAAAAGATTTCAAGAAAGAGGAGGAGGAGGAGGAGGAGGAAGAAAAAGAAATTACTATTGCTAAATCACCAAAACCAGAAACTGTAGTGACACCTGAAATCACAGAACACATACCAGAAAAAACATTAGTAATTACTAAACCTAAAAAACCAGAGACTATTCCAGTAGATACATTTGTAGAATCTAAACAGAAGATTGGTATTGCCAAACGGAGAAAACCAGAATCCTCAGTGGTGCCAGAAGCAATAGAGTTCAAAAAGGAAGAGGAGGAAGAGAAGGAGGAGGAAGAAGAAGGAGAAGAAAAACGAATTACTACTGCTAAACCCCCCAAACCAGAAGTTACAGAAGACATACCAAGAAAAAAGATAGTAATTACTAAACCTAAAAAACCAGAAACTATTGAAAAAGATAAAACTATGGAATCTAAAAAGAAAATTGTGGTTGCCAGACGAAAAAAACCAGAACCTGGAGCAATAGATTTCAAAAAGGAAGAAGAGGAGGAAGAGGAAGAGGAGGAGGAGGAAGAAATTACTATAGCTAAATCCTCCAAACCAGAACATGTGGTGATAGCTGAAACCATAGAACACATACCAGAAAAAACATTAGTAATGACTAAACCTAAAAAACCAGATGCTATTACAGTAGATAAAATTGTGGAATCTAAACAGAAGATTGATGTTGCCAAACGGAGAAAACCAGAATCCACCATGGTGCCAGAAGCAACAGAGTTCAAAAAGGAAGAGGAGGAAGAGAAGGAGGAGGAAGAAGAAGGAGAAGAAAAACAAATTACTATTGCTAAACCCCCCAAACCAGAAGTTACAGAAGACATACAAAGAAAAAAGATAGTAATTACTAAACCTAAGAAACCAGAGACTATTGCAATAGATAAAACTGTGGAATCTAAAAAGAAAATTGTGGTTGCCAGACGAAAAAAACCAGA
>JANHFT010002602.1:140652-154631 GCA_032467955.1 Pseudoxenodon macrops | reverse complement strand
GCTTGAGCAGGGGGTTGGAGTAGAAGACCTGCAAGGTCCCTTCCAACTCTGTTATTCTGTTATCTCCCTTTACCTAAGAGTGCACTTTAGTATTTGCCCTTAATTTCTCTCATATTTTTCATTATGCTATAAGTATCTTGCATGCCGTGACTTCATTTTATTAAAATGTGGCATGACTGATGGTGTATTGGAAACTACTTTTGAGTGACAGGGTTTAGCATATGATAGCATTTTTTAAACATTTGGGATGCATAATATTGACATCAACTAATATTTTCAAGTGCCTGAAGTGCCAAAGAAACCTGTTCCAAAAGAGAAGGTTCCAGTTCCTGAGCCAGAGGAACCAGAAGCTCCACCAGCTAAAGGTATGATTGTGGTATTATTAAGACAACAAGTAACATTACACATTTACAGCAAAATATTTCAGGTTATTATATTGCATGCAGATAATATGGAAATGAACGTTTGTTTAAAAATCAGACACATGAATAATGTATATGGGGGAGGTGTCATTATTTTAGTTATTTTTGTGACACCTGCATTCTTCAAGTTCTTTCCAATGTACTTGTACTGAAAGTATTTTCATATTTTGAAGTGCCTGAAGTGCCAAAGAAGGTTGTCCCTGAAAAGAAAGTACCAACTAAGGTGCCTAAGAAACCAGAAGCTCCACCCGCCAAAGGTATGAATTATTAATCAGTATTAATATTTTATACTATTTTCTTGACGGAGAATGGGCAGACCTGTGATGCTATGCGTTGCATGTTTTCAGGAATCCATTACAAGCCCTGGTGCATCATTTGTGTCATTGCATCATGGTGCAAATGAGAGTAATTTGGGTAATTTGCTTTATTTTGACATGATACATACAGGACATACAGTCTGTAACCCAGTTCATTTGCACAGTGTCACATTTCTTCCCGTGTCCTATTCGGTAGACACCATCATTTCTGTTTTGTACCATTGTACCATAAAAGGGGGGGGAGCTTCCGTTCTATGATTATGCGATTCCCTTCCTGAGTGTCTCCCATGAGTCCATATCTATGAATTTTTCTACTTATTTTTGCATGCTGAACATCTCCTCCAGATCTTTAAAATTCAAAGCCTTAATTTGCCGTGTTATCTTTAAAGTTCCTGAGATTCCAAAGGAAGAGGTTCCTGAAGAGGAAGTCTATGTTCCTGAGATCAAAAAGCCAGAGCCACCTCCTGCCAAAGGTACAGATCTTCCAGCATTTTTTCCCCTAAAACACAGCATATTATTCCAGATAAAAGTGATACCTTTGCTGCCTGAATTAAATTACATTAAAAGATTAATTAGAAAAATAAACCCAGCTTGTAACCTGGTGAACACAATAAAGTGACGTTTGTGGGCACCACTCCAGTGAAAATATATAAGGCCGTGCTACTCAGCAGGAACTGTGCTTTGTTTTGATGAGATTTGATTCACACAGTCTTCTTATAAAATTTGATTCCCCCCCCCCTTTTACTATTCTCAACTCTTTGTAAGCTGCCCGAAGTGTTTGATGCCTGGCAGCTTTAGAAATTGACTGAAAAAATAAATAAGCATCCTTCTATGAGCAAATTCTCTGCTCCCTTTAAAAGGCAAACTGTTCTGTCCCAGCTGCCGGACCAAGAAACACAGCACAAACAGCATCCGAACAAACCTTGTTTTAATAGTAACAGACTACTAATTAGCAGTCATTCTAAAGTCCATGAAATTATAAATCAGTCTTCTCGATGCAACAGTTGTTAATTCACCTTCTTAACAGCCGGCAATAGTCCAAACAAAAAGGACCACAAGAGTCTTTCTGATAACATCACACACAATCTTACTGTTATTGGCAAAATGCCAGAATCAATTTGCAGGAATCTTGACAACTTTCCAACAAGAGTTGAACAGGAGTTTTGCAGACAAGACGTGAAATGAACGAAATTGTTTCCTGAAAATTGTTCAGTCCTTTTCCTCACTTAAATAGGCTATGGGAATGGTCAATTATCCCCAAGCCTTACTCCCAAGTAGTCCTTCTCCTCAGGAGCCATAACATTCACAAGCATAACATTCATTTCTTTTTCTATTACTTCCTATGTTTATGAATAACATAAACTCTCTGCCTTATTACAAATATTAATATAAGTTGACTACATGCATAGTATTGAAATTACAATACGTATGATCGATGATGGATTGATTGTATTTATGCATAGATTAGTTTTCTCTTTTCTAATATTCTTTCATATTTAAAAAAACTGAGATATTTATTTTCAAAACTGGGAATACAATCTGTGTAATATCTTTGAAGTTCCAGAGGTGCCGAAGAAAGTCATCCCAGAGAAAAAAGTACCTGTGAAAAAGCCTGAACCTCCCACCCCCAAAGGTATGGGTTAACATATATTACTTGCATCTTCAAGGATTACGTTAATATTTTTAATGTCATCCCTTCCCAAAACTCCCTATTATTTGACCATCACCCCATTCAAAATGTTCAGTGGCAGTTCAGTTCTTATTCTGCAGATATGTTACCAGGAATTCTGCATCATTTCATATTTTTGTGCAAACTTTTAAAAAATCTTTTTTCTTGAGGGTTGTGTTTCTTTCTTTTACATTAATTAATTCTGTCCCTTGTGTTCCAAAGTGCCAGAGGTTCCCAAGAAAGTTGTTCCAGAAAAGAAACTAGTTGAACCAGAAGCTCCACCTGCTAAAGGTAAGTGTTATATTAAAGGAATAATTAACAATAATGTTAAGTATTTTAAAGCAAACTCTTTTACATTTTAATCGTTTATGAATATAATATGAAAATATATCTGGCTAAAAATCAGAACATGAAAAATGGGCAGGTGGCTTTATTTTAGTTATTTTGTTGGCATATGCATTCTTCAAGTCATTTTTCCAAAGGTACTTATACTAAATGTATATTCATATTTTGAAGTGCCTGAAGTGCCAAAGAAAGTTGTTCCTGAAAAGAAAGTACCAACTAAAGTGCCTAAGAAACCAGAAGCTCCACCCGCCAAAGGTATGACTTGTTAATAATTGTTAACAATAATTAATATTTGATGCTATTTCTTAAGAAAGACTAAACAGGCCTGGATATTATTATGTGTGTATTTCTAGGCATCTGTTTCAAGCCATGATTGCATCATCTTTGTTATGGTGCGAATGAAAGAAATTCTGTAATGATGTCCTCCCTTCCCCAATCTATTTGTATTTGTGTGTGAGTGTGTATTATACTGTTGACTTATAAAGAATTAAAAAAAACACTTCTGTGAATTATTTCAATCTCATCCTGATTCTCTCTCATGAGTCAGTCTTTATAAACTTTGTATTTAGTTAATTTTTGTGAGAATAACATTTCCTACAGATTATTAAAATTCAAAATAAAAGGCCTTTTTATCTTTGAAGTCGCTGAGGAAGTGGTCTATGAAGAGGAAGTGGTCTATGAAGAGGAAGTGGTCCCTGAAGAGGAAGTGGTCTCTGAAGAGGAAGTGGTCCCTGAAGAGGAAGTCCCGGTGCCTGAGATCAAAAAGCCAGCGCCACCTCCTGCCAAAGGTACATATTGGGATTTGGACCATCATACAGGAAGGGCAGGGCATGAATTTTTGGTCAAGGGGCATATTTAGATTTAGACATTTAAATTCCTTTCTGAGCACTCTCCTACAATGGCTTCTGTGGACTAGAAGACTAGTTGATGCATACAGTGGATACCAGAAGGCAAAGGGAGTCGTAAACATTCATGTACTAAAAAATAATTTGAATAAATTGTTCCTTGTCACTCTCACTCATTCTCTTCCCTCACACCCACCCCAAAAATGAAGCTCTTTAAAATCCCAATGTACATTAAGGAAAATTGTTCAGCTGGATACACTGTTCAGGTAAAGCACTGTGCCAAAGCCATTCCTGTTCCAGCATTTTTTTTTTATTTTCTAGGAATATATGGACACCGTCATAAGGCCCAGAAAAATTCCTGTAAATAAAAATGATGCTAGAGATTCATGGTAGCTTTAGAGCATGATGGCTGCCCTGTTAATTGGGCTTCCATGGGGCTTTTATTTTCCAGATTTAAGTAATTAAATCATCTGAAAATAACATAATATCTTTACAGTTCCAGAAGTGCCAAAGAAAATCATCCCAGAAGAAAAAGTTCCTGTGAAGAAGCCAGAACCTCCAGCCCCCAAAGGTATATGTTAGTGAGATTAGACACACATACCACACACGTGTTTAGTGATTTTTGTTTTATTCAAAACAAAACATTCAAAAACTAATTCTAGCTGCCATATTTCACAGTGCCAGAAGTTGCCAAGAAAGTGGTTCCGAAAAAGAAACCAGTTGAACCAGAGGCTCCACCTACTAAAGGTATTTGCCGCCATTATTCTAAAGCATGGCATTCATTCTTTCTTCTTCCAATGAATGTCAACAGTAGTTGTATAATTTGTCAGGAGTAGCTAAGATCTGTAGAACGAGGAAAATATATGGACTTTATGAAAATTCAGATCAATATGGGATAGGAGAACCATTTCATTTCTTGTTTATGTGATCATCACCTTCATAGAAATGAGATGTCAGGTGAACCCATTGATAAACTTCATAGCTCTAACTGTACATAATGGAGAATATGAATGGATACATATTAGTGTGAAAGACAAAATGTAAGAACAGAGGAAAAATAGGATCTGTATTGCTTATGCTGGAAGAATTCAAGAGAAACGTTATCTGTATGTCTTCAACAGTGCCACTGTTTTTGTCTTTGACGTTCATTGTTTCATTGTTTCAAATCTTTTCTATCTTTGATTCTGCGAATTCAAAATCAATAATTATCTTTTAAAGTGCCTGAAGTGCCCAAGAAAATTATCCCAGAAGAAAAAGTATTTAAGAAACCAGAACCTCCTGCTAAAGGTATCTGAATTAAATAGAGTCAAAGTTTTGGATAAGATTCTGTATGTAAAACTCCAACATTCAAATAACAAATAATATTTAATTTACTAGGTTTTATTGAGTTATGGCCCTGTTATGTTTTATGTGGAATGATCCAGCCCAAACTCAGCTCTGTTAAGATTGCAATTGTAGTCATATTTCTCTAAGAGTAAGTCTACAGGATATCTTTGAGGTTTATATTTCAGGAAATATACATAAAGTTGCTCCCACTGATGTAAATGGAATAGTTAGACATGGAAACAATTTTTTTTCTTTGAGAAAATGCCATTGTGTAAAGGAATATTTCAAAGCCTTAAATATAACTTTGGCAGCCTTTTATTTGCTTTAATGTACATAATCCTACCTTGAGTCCTATGGTATAAATATGCAGTTCTTGTACACTGCTGGGGAATTTACCCAAACTTTACAAATCAGAAGTTGAACAAAATCATGAAGTATTTTCATAAATGACTATATGATTTGCAGTTATCTGTGAACTTAAACATTGTGACTTATAAAAATGTGGCTCAGTTATGTTACATGAAAGCAAAGACTTGGGATTCATAGTGAAAATGTTAGGCTGATGGAAATTTTGAGTAATATGTCATGTATAATATTTTATATCTTCATGTTGCATGCTTCCTTATTGGTTGGCATTTTATATATTGTAATGGAATCAATACTATTTTAAAAATTGAACCACTATTCTTAGACTGCCTGAAATCCTCAAGTAAGCAGACAGACGAGAACATTCCTACATTCAAAACAAAGACTCTTTTTTTATAAAAACTGATATCTTGTCTTGTAATCATTAAGAATGTTTTTCATATTCTTTAATGGTTGATTAATTCTTGGCTATACTTTTCATAATATGTTTCTACAATGTGCTTACTGTACCTTCTTATGTATAGATACCAGTTTTGATCTTTATACTCAACTGAGAGTCCAAATAAATTAGTTTTGATAGATCACATTGAAATTAAAAGCATATAGACGTTACCTATACTATTACTTCAGGTTTTGGCATTTTCATTTCTGATATGTTTCATTGGTCTTTTATAAATGTAGTAAAAGTTAATTAATTAATATTTTTCAAGTGCCTGAAGTACCCGAAAAGGTGATGGTTGAAGAAAAAGAGCCAACTCCTGTGTTTAAAAAGCCAGTAGTTAAAAAACCAGAAGCTCCACCTGTTACAGGTACAGCTCACAATTAATGAAGTTATAAATACTTGTTTATTGATCAGGTAGCTAACTACTTCTTGTCCTGTTGATGCCTTGTTGCTGAAGTTTCATTTGTAAAGAGTGCTGTTGACACAGTCCAATGAATTATCATGCTTAATTGTGTGCATCTTCAACGGAAGTGTTTTGTGTATGCCTTAATATGGGATGCACAATGGCTAATTGCGTTATGCTTTTTATTGTGTTTCATTGTTCTTGTACCTCCTCTTATTCTTACTCGTCTTACTCTTGCTCTTACTCTTACCTTGCATTGTCACGTGAGCTAAGATATCTTTAACCGTTCTTAAAGAATGCTCACCTCTTTTAAACTTCCAAAATATGTCAAAACATTTTTGCCGATAGAAAAAAAGTAATTCTTGTTTTATCTAAAGAACCAGAGCATTTTGCAGTGACAGAAGAGCCAGAAGCAGTTACTGTGACTGAAGAAGTAGAAACCTTTGTTCATGTGGAAGAAACGGAAGTCACTGTTGTTCTTGAAGAACCTAAACCTGCTATTGTGCCCAAGAAACCAAAACCTACCACAGTGCCCAAGAAAGCTGAACCTACTGCTGTGCCTAAAAAGCCAAAAGCCGTGCCTAGGAAACCTGAACCTCCACCGGCTAAAGAAGTTTATGAAGAAGAACGGGAAATCCATACTGTCATTGGATACAGAGAAGAGAAAATTGTGATTGTTCACCAAGACGTAGAAGCCATCGGTGCATTAGAAGAACCTGAGCATGCAGCTGTGTTTGAAGTAACAGAGCCTGAAGAATACATTTTGGAAGAACGGGAGGCTGTTGTTTCTCCTGCAGAACCTGAACCTGTTGCCGAACCTGAAGAACCAGCCATTGTACCAGTTGCTGTGCCTAAGAAACCGGAACCAGCTGTGCCTAAAAAACCAGTTGTGGCAGTGCCCAAAAAGCCCAAAGTTACTCCCATACCTAAAAAACCTGAACCTGTAGAAGTGCCTAAGAAACCGATAATCAAGATTAAAAAACCAGAGCGCCCCCCAGAAATTGTAGAACGTAAAGAAGAAAAGGAAATACAAACGTTCATTGCACATAGAGAAGAGAAACACGTAGCTGTGTACAAAGAGGAAGCTGAAGCCATCACTGCATTTGAAGCACCTGAGCGCGCTTCAGCTTTTGAAGTAACAGAGCATGAATTATACGTTCTTGAAGAACCAGAGGATATTGTTTCATATGAAGAACCTGAGCCTGCTTTTGTTCCTGAAGAACCTGAGGTCACTGCCGTTCCTGAAGAACCTGAGGTTGCTCCAGTTCTTGAAGAGCCTGAGGTTGCTCCTGTTCCTGAAGAACCTCCTGCGGTACCTAAAAAACCTATCGGGGTTCCTAAAAAACCCAAAGTTGTTCCTCCTCCTGAAGAACCTGCTCCAGCCATTACACCAAAAAAGCCAAAGCTAGTTGTTGTGCCTAAAAAACCAGAACCAGCTGTGCCCAAAAAACTAGAACCAGCTGTGCCCAAAAAACCAGAACCTGCTTTTAAGAAGCCCGCTCTTACTCCTGTACCTAAAAAAGTAGAACCGCCTAAGAAAAAAGAACCTGAGTTTAAGAAACCAGAACCTCCACCAGAAACTGTGGAGCATGAAGAAGAACGAGAGGTACAGACGTTCATTGGATTCAGAGAAAGGAAATATATCCCTGTTCACCAAGACATAGAAGCCATCACTGCATTTGAAGAACCTGAAACTGTTGAAGCTTTTGAAGTAACAGAACCTGAAGTATATGTCCTTGAAGTGCCAGAGGAGGTTGTTCCCCCTGAGGAGCCTGAGGAGCCTGAAGAGCCTGAGGTTGCTCCTGTTCCTGAAGAACCTCCTACAGTACCTAAAAAACCTACGGAGGTTCCTAAAAAACCCAAAGAACCAGCCATTACACCGAAAAAGCCAAAGCTAGTTGTTGTGCCTAAAAAACCAGAACCAGCTGTACCCAAAAAAGCAGAACCAGCTGTGCCCAAAAAACCAGAACCTGCTTTTAAGAAGACCAAGCTTACTCCTGTGCCTAAGAAAGTAGAACCATCTAAGAAGCCAGAACCTGAATTTAAAAAACCACAACTACCACCAGAAACTGTGGAGCATGAAGAAGAACGTGAGGTGAAAACATTCATTGGATATAAAGAACGGAAATATGTGCCTGTTCACCAAGACATAGAAGCCGTCACTGCATTTGAAGAACCTGAAGCTGTTGAAGCTTTTGAAGTAAAAGAACCTGAAATTCATATCCTTGAAGTGCCAGAGGAGGTTTCCCCTGAGGAGCCCGAGCCTGTGGTTGCCCCTGAAGAACCGGAGATCACTGTAGAACCTAAAAAGCCTGAACCAGTTAAAGGTACACAGTGTAATGTTTTGTACAGCAAAAAGTCTCTTCTATAAATCAAAAATTCACACTTATTATAGAAACATTCTTTTCAGAAAATCAAAAACAATTTAGATCACATTACTGTAGTTTGTATGCAAATATATGTTTTGCCTGTCTGTCCAAATGGGGTTGAATGGAAGAAATTTGTTTTGGGCAAAAATATAATTTTGATCCTTTAAAGGAATTGGCATATATTTGCAAAAATAGAAAGTATGTTATGGTGTTAGTAAATCAAATGCATTATAGTCTAGGTATATTATTAGTACCAATAATGTTCAAATGTGAATCTTTTGAACTTACAACTTCCTATAGCGAAGTTGAAGAGTTCTAAGAGAACTGCTTTAATTAAAACTTGTATCAGATTTATTTTGAACTTATGGAATAACAGCCATTTTTTAAACTTGTTTTGAATTTGAAATGGATTACTTCGAATTCAAAATATATGCCTAGAATGGTTGTAAGTATAGAAGCAGATTCATGAACACTCATGCAGTTGGATGACTTAGTATATGTAATACCATGTATTCAGAAGTAATTTCAACCAAACCTATCCTTAGGTAAGGAATGTATATGATATACAGTCTTAATGTCTGTTATGCCTGTGGATTTATGTTTCTCTTTTATTAACAAATTTACTAATATCTTTAAAGTGTCTGAATTACCCACAAAACCAGTTCCAGAAAAGAAAGTACTAGCTAAAAAACTCAAGCCACCACCAGCTACAGGTTCATGTCACTAATGATAAATGTACCTAAACAAGATAATTCTTTTGTTTTTAACATCTCTTCAAATGTTCTCTTCTGTAGTGTCTCTTCTGAAATCTGTGGAATCCATCTTATATAGTTGTATATGTGTGTAATGTTCACAACATGTCTGCATCATCAGTCTTGTGTTTCAGAAGTGTTCATCAGTTCTATTTTGCATATTTGGTCTTATATTTATTTTTAAATTTAAAAAAAACTTAATATCTCGATAGTATCTTGAGAGTCTGCCAAAAGAAAAGAAAAACTCAGCATTTCTTCTTCATCTACTGAAAAGCTACATTTACTACGCTATAACTGTATTTTCTTTGTGTTAGTTGTTGTTGAGTTTGTAATTTGTATCAATATCCATTAGTTTCACGATGAGCCTAAATCAGAGTGATGGAATCCATTTTCATGAGAGCAGAAGTCTGCTTGGGAAGTAGAGCTTTTAATTTCTCTCTTCCATTCAAAAACCTCTGCATGCCCTCAAAAATAACCCCTTCAGGGCAAGAAATATATATTTATTACATTTATAAACCACTGTAATCTAACTAAGGATTCTTAGTGGTTTAAAAATAGTCATAGTTTAAACTATACATGGTTTTTAAGAACCTCAATATAATTATCCTCAAAAGTAAAACACATTAAAATCTCTTGAAGTGCCGAAGTGCCTAAGAAAGCAGTGCCAGAAGGAAAAGTGCCAGTTGCTGTACCTAAAGAGTCAGAACATCCACCAGCCAAAGATACACACCCCCATAAATGCCATGTGCCTATACATATATGTACATTGTGTATGTAGGTAGACAGTGTGTCTACCTACATACACCATGTACATATATGTACACAGCTTCAGATTCAAATGCAAAAGGGTGCTTCAAAGTATATGGGGAGAAAGGAAGGGCTCAGGATTGAACTCCTGGCTGTGGGCAGAGTCAACCTTCAATACTGCATTCTACCACAGCACTACCTCTTACACACACAGGCTCAAAGCAGGCTCCTGTGTGGTTCAAAAACTGTTTTGCCTTCAGGCCCAAAGCACCTCCCTGTGCGTCTTTGTCTTAACTTTTATGTTGAGTTAACTGTTCTACTTTGAGTCCTGAAGCTTTATGTACCCTGTATAATATTCACCCAAAGCAAAACATACTAAAATCTTTTGAAGTGCCTAAGAAGGCAGTGCCAGAAGAAAAAGTGCCCATTGCTGTGCCTAAAGAGCCAGAGCATCCAGCAGAGGAAGGTAGATGTCTTCACCGAAGCCTTTGTATCCATACTTTTGTTTCTGCCTGGCTTGTCCTGATGTTTTATGCTGTCGTATATAGATGTCTACACTTATCATGTGTATGTTTATATGTGGTGCAGGTGGTGTACTCGTGTTTTCTTTATAAAACAGTCCTAGCCAAAGAGAGACAGAGAGAAGTTATACAGCACTTCTGACTCAAGGCCAAAAAGGTGCTTCAGAGCACAAAGGGCCATTCATGGAAACCTGTCTACCACTCCTTAAAACAACTGCCTCTTACTCCAGGATGGTGAGGCTATCTCAAGAGAAGCCATGTTGGTTTAAAGAGTTGCAGATAGGTGTGGTCTGCATGCTTCCAAAACCCTGTCCTGCCATTATAGGGTGAATTTTTATATTGCTTGCAACCATTAAACGCCATGTTTCAAAACATATTTTATAATGCAGAAAAAGCTAAGCAATTTAAGTCCAATTAAATTGTATACATAACTTAACTAACTATTTCCAAATGCAGAGGCAAGTTATATAAGCCTGGAGTCCAAGTGGATTTCCTGTCAACACACTACCATAAGTAAAGTTTCCTTCAAGATGAGCTCAGCAGCAGCTGGTAAATTTGTACATCCATGAAGGTTTTTTTAAACAACATGGCCTGGTTTATCATTATCTTCTTCCAAGATATTCTGTTCATTATCCAATCCAGCCTATCACCTTAGGATTTCTTCGTAGTCTGTTACCCAACTACTAAGGAAGTTCCAACCATGTTTAGTTTTTCAAGATTAGCCAAGGTCACCTAGGTACTGCCACCAGTTTACATATATGGTGCTTTTGCTGTACACATATATTCAGTATTTAGGCTTCTGTACCGCCCCCATAGTGTTTTACAGCATTCTCTGGGAAGTTTACAATGTCAGCATATTGCCTCCAACAATTTGGATCCTCATTTTACCAACCTCAGTAGGATGGAAGGCTGAGTCAACCTTGAGTCCCGTCAGGATCAAACTCCAGGTTGTGGGCAGAGCTTGCCTGCAATACTGCACGTTAATTACTACGCCACCAGGGCTCCTTATCAATGTATCATTGCTGTGGTGTTTCTCTGTGAATGAATGTGTTGAAGTCCAAGCAATGTTGTGTTTCAGTTCTTTTTGCCATCCAGTCTTTGAAATGAAGATCTTACATTAGTTATCAATATTCTTTAAAGAAGCAGAAATTATTGAGGAATTTGAAGCTGAAGAACCTGTTCCTATTCCAGAAAAAGAAGACATAATTCCAATGGAAGGTATATCACTCGCAGAATGAGTAATACCTCTTTCATCTGCATGTTCATCTTCATCTCATAGGAATTATATATGTTCATTTGGTGATATATATGTGTTATTTTTATGTTTGTGCGTATATACTCTTGTTATCTGTTATCTGTATCTGTTTTATCATCTTAATTTCTGTGGCACATTATTTTTTGCCTATGAAAGCAATTACTTATAAGATTTAGAGAGATAATCTTCAAATTCTGCTACTACTGTTTTGGAATTGATGCTATGGTGTTCATCATATCAGGTATTTTAATCTGGATTAGTTTATAGCATAGCATATGCAGTTGCTATGTTGAAATTTTACTAATGGTATCAGTAGGTGGGTTTTCTGTGATAGATTAGAAGTTTTCACCTGAAGTGAACAACATAATTATGCCTGCTCTAAAATCTACTACGTATCATTTAAAGAACCAGAGCCAGAAAAGAAGATACCCCTAAAACCCAAACCCCGTGTTCCTATCCCACCAAAAGAGGAAGTTAAGGAGGAAAAGGTTCAGCTTAAAGGTATAAGCAACAATATCAAGCAATCTTTTAATCTTATTAAGACTCAATTATTATAACTAATACATATTTGATGCGCAATAATCTTTTCTGAAAGTATGACACCTTTGGCCTGCCATACTATATTCAATGTACTTGGGAATGAACCTTTATTACGCTCACTAATTTATCTGTAAACAAGGATAGAATCACACCATTAATACGTTAATGCATTATTAACTGAATACTTTCTACATAGTTTTTATTCTAACACTGCTATTTGGTAATGATTGGTTTACTAAGATGACCTAATATTAACTTATTCACTGAGTTTATGCTCCAAGATTTACATTTTCCCACTTGTAGCACTTTTTTTAGTAATATAGCAAATTAGAAAGCTACATGTACATATTTTCAACAATCTACTACTGAAATTCAAAATTTGGAAGTGTTACAATGTCCAAAGCCAGCTGAATAGGTCTAAGAATGTTTATAGTTTTCGCAATACATGATAGTGATAATATTTATTTAGAAGCATGTGTCTAGAAGCCAAAGTGGAAGTTATTAGTTATGATTTAAAAAAACCCAAATATGATTATTTCCTGTATATGAAAGTGAACAATAGAATAACAAAAGAAACAATATATATATATATTCATCTTGCATTTTACTTAATATTCTGACTGAAATCTGAGTTTTCTTTCTTAAGAATTTTCTAAAATTCTTAAATTAAGAATTTTCTATTTACTTATATTTTTACTATGGAGATTCTTAGGGCAAACTAAATTATTTACTGTAGCTTGGAAAATAAAAAGAATGCTCAATATACAAAAGCTATTGAGATTTCAGCCAAAACTGTTGTCTTCACTGATAGACATAGAGAGGAAATAATCAATTGCATGATATACCAAACTAAGCATTTCAGGCTATACAAACCTCAGAAAGGTTTCTCCCCTTCCCATGCAATGCATGCTTTTTCTTTCTTTCTTGATATTCTTCTACTTTGCTGTCAAGTTTTTCTTCCCCTGTGTGTCTTTATGTGGTATCTTCATTTCACTTAGATTTCATCTCCCGCATGCTTTCATTTCTGACTGGATCTTCTGTTGCTTATGACAGTAATGCTTTCACACACACACACACACACACAAAACCCTTCATAAAAATGCAAACATTATCTTCTGTTACAAATATTGTTGTTGATATTTTAACAATAAATCTGTGAGAAAAGTATTTAGAAACAAGATTTACATAAATTTGATGGCTTTTCTATATTTGGCGTTGGCTCAAATGAAACTGAAAGTCACTTTTTTCCTGAAAGATTTCTCAGAAGCAACATACACATTAATCTCCTAAGCTTTAGTATAATACATCAGATACTGATATAAGGTATAGACAATTATCACTATCACTTATTCTGAATTTGATATCATTTCAAGCACCTGGATTGAAACCACGGAAACCCATTCGTGAGCCCCCTCCTCCTACACCTAAGGAAGAAGTGGTTCTGAAAAGAGGTATAGTTATTGGTCTTTATTATTTAAAAAAATAGGTACATATTTTTTGAGGAGCTCTTAGAGACTAGTGTCAAACAGATAACTCATTTGCTGGTTCAAATGAAACCTTCTCATGTTTCTGACTGTCTAGATCAGTGGTTTTTAACCTTGTTGGAGGTACTGACCCCCACCAGTTTCATATGCGCATTCACCGAACCCTTCTTAATTGG
>JANHFT010002602.1:125716-137615 GCA_032467955.1 Pseudoxenodon macrops | reverse complement strand
ATACATACATACATACATACATACATACATACATACATACATACATACATACATACATACATACATACATACATTTACTCCCAGACAAATGCACTTGGGCCTAAATTAATGTCAAGTAGCATTCATTTTTATTTTTCTCCTTTCATGCATAATTGAATAGCATCACATGATAAGCTTTTTTTTGAAACAAATGAACAATAAACAACATAGTCCTTTCACTGCCTGCTTTTAATATTCCATGAGACCCAGAAAAATGTGTGTCTATCTGTCCAAATATGTTTTCATAATTTATCAGAAACTTCCAAATAGTTCACTGATTATAAACAAATCAGTTTATAAAGGCACACATGGAATAATCATAATGGTACTGATTTAAATAAAATAATACTGATTATTTTTAAAAGGTTATATTTTAAACATTACTTCATTTGTAATCCTACTCTTGGTATTTTATGCCAGAGCCCAAAATTACACCAAAGGACGAAGCTGCCAAGGGTAGAAGTCCTATTAAAGGTAAGAAAGAGATAACATTCAAATCTTTTTCTGGCATGTTTAAAAATAATTCTGGAGCCTAGATTTCAATATTCCATGCGTTGAATTTAAATGACTCTTTTCTCACTCTGATTTAACCAATTAAAAATGCAAAGGTTTTCTTCTCTGTATTATTTCTACCTGCAATCCTGCTAAGCTTTATCAAATCTGATAACTGAGTAGCTGCATGTATACCCGAGAACAGAATTCATGGCAATAGATTGTAAGTTCTTTTTTCCCCCCCCTCTGATTTGCAGCCAAAAAGACACCTTCACCCCTTGATGCTGAAAGGAGGAAATTAAGGCCAGGAAGTGGCGGAGACAAGCCACCTGAAGAGCCTCCCTTCACATACCAACTGAAGGCTGTTCCACTCAAGTTTGTGACAGAGATTAAAGATATTGTGCTGACAGAAGCAGAGTCCGTTGGCTCTTCAGCCATCTTTGAATGCCTCATCTCTCCATCTACTGCTTCCACTTCTTGGATGAAGGATGGCTTTAACATCCGGGAAAGTCCCAAGCACAGATTCCTGTCTGATGGCAAAGACCGCAAGCTCCATATTATTGACGTTCAGCTTTCAGATGCTGGGGAGTACACCTGTGTCCTAAAGCTGGGAAACAAAGAAAAGACATCAACAGCTAAACTCGTTGTTGAAGGTAGTTCTTGGTGCATTCTTATATATATATATATATCCTGTCTTTTCATTTGTTGAATGTTCAAGACAGCTAACAGTAACGGATAAAGTGCAGAAATGGAAATTAACATATAATGAGAATTAAAGTCACCAATATTGAAATCATTAACATTTAAAATCAAGTTTAAAGGTGGTGGTTTAAGTACTCTTATAAAAGTGCTAATGTAGGGAATAAGCACAGCTTTGACCTGCAGGATTCCCTAACATGAAAGCAAAGCAAGAGAAATCTTCTTGCATATGTGATAAGTGGGTCTCTGAAAGCAGATGCAAATCTTACTGTGAGGTAAATATGAAGCATCTTATTGAACCCATAAAGTAACATTTGCGTTTGTTTGTTTGTTTTCTGCTTCTATTCCTGTTAAGCAATAATTAATAATTCAAATAGTGGTAGTCCTTGACTTACAACCATTCTTTCGTGAACATTCAAAGTTACAACAGCACGGAAAAAGGTGACTTAGAACCATTTTTCATACTTACAACCGTTGCAGCATCCCTATGGTCACATGATTAAAATTCAGACAGCTAGGCAACTGGCATGTACTTATGTGATCCTCTTTTATAACCTTCTGACAAAGTCAACGAGAAAGCCAGATTCACTTAATATCAACGGTGTTACTAACTTAACAACTGCAGTGATTCACTTAACACCTATGACAAGAAAAGTCATAAAATGAGACAAAGCTCACTTAACAACATAGCAACAGAAATGTTTGGGCCCACTTGTGGTTGTAAGTTGAGGACTATTTGTAACAGGAAAGGTTGCATAGGAAAGAGGAGAATATGAGTACGTCAGTTCTGTATCTTCAGGTTAACTTCATTGTGCATATATGGGCAACCCAGCTATTTATTTTAGATTGTTTGGTGTAAGTACACATTTGGCCTTGGCAATTATACCTTTGTACTGTACATGTAAATAAAATATCCCCATTGAAATCAATGTGATCTCCACAGATGCGTACTCATGTGAGGGGTTCTGAGTGCAAACACATCTGAGTAAACACCTGTTGTATACATTATGCAAATAAGAATATATGCAAATAACCTGCTTTTTCCTATTCGCCAGAACTGCCAGTCCGCTTTGTGAAGACTCTGGAGGAGGAGATTACTGTCATCAAAGGGCAACCCTTTTATTTAACCTGTGAACTGAACAAAGAGAGAGATGTAGTATGGAGGAAAGATGGGAAAATTGTTACAGACAGACCTGGGAAATTTGCTCTAGGTATCATTGGCCTCCAACGGGCCGTTACAATCATGGATGCTGATGACAAAGATGGCGGAGAGTACACTGTAACTGTTGCAGATACTGATCTCACTTGTAAAACAACTGTTAAAGTTGTTGGTAAGTTAAAGTTTATTTATTAATAATAAACACTGGCTTTTTTTTCTTAAGAAAGAGAAATGTCGAGTAAGTAAGAGGAGATAAAGAAGCATAGCTTGTTTTTCCTCACCTGAGATTTTTCCCTCTCTTAAGTGTGAGAAATTGCACTGGGTTCAGTACAGAATAATATTCTCTTGAGAAGGACCAGAATTAGAAGTGGTCCCAATAAGCCTTCAAAGACAGATCTCTGATAGATCTATCAAATGAATCTGGTATTAAATAATTACTTTGCGCAATACCCAGTTATAGGCAACTAGATAAATGAAAACAAGAAACTAACAATGCCATAGTTTGCATTTCTAATAAGAAGCAGCTCCATTAAGTTCAAAGGGGACTGCAACCTAATTATTGAAGTCCTTGAATAAGTCCTGTTAAACACCATAACTCTCCTTCTCCCATCTGATATATGGACGGTTACATTGCATAACAAGAAGCCCAAATGTCAGAGGGAGCAGGTGAAAGTGTGAGGAGAAGCAAGAGAGAGAAAAAAAATCTTTTGAAATTCTTAAAAAAAGCTGAAAAGCAGAAGACAGACTGCTATCATTAATCTTTGTGTTTAGTGAACAGTTACCTAGGAGATAAAATTGAAATAGTTTTTAAAATACCAACAAATACTAAGAGAGAAACACATTTATTATGTGTTCTCTTGTGCAGAAATGATAAAGGACTGGCTGGTGAAGCCCATCCGAGATCAACATGTGAAGCCAAAAGGCACTGCGACATTTACTTGTGACGTTGTTAAAGATACGCCAAATATTAAATGGTACAAAGGCGAAGAAGAACTTCCTCTTGAACCCAATGACAAAACTGAAATTATAAAAGATGGCTCTCATCTCTACCTCAAAATTAAGAACTGCTCACCAGACGATGTCGGAGAATATGCGGTTGAAGTTGAAGGTCGCAGATATCCAGCAAAACTGACCTTAGGTGGTAAGTGTAAAACTGTATTAGTACAGCATGTTTGCCAATGATTCTATCCCACATGTTAAGAACAAAGATTGAAGCTCTCAAGCCTGTGAAGAGGTTTTACTAATTGCATTATGTGTTACAGACCGTGAAGTTCAATTGCTAAAACCCCTTGAAGATGTTACTGTTTATGAGAAAGAAACGGCAAATTTTGATACAGAGATTTCTGAAGAAGACATCCCCGGGGAATGGAAGCTGAAGGGAGAAATCCTCCGACCATCCCCTGTAAGGATATGTACTTAAGAATTCATTCATTTGTTACAACTATGTAGTTTTTGATCTACATTGTGCTGTGTAGTGTGATACAGCAAGAAGTGTATGTGTAACTAAGTAACTATTAGTAGCTCAAGACAAGGAAAGGTAAACCTATGGATAGAAAATAATAATAAATAAATACACCTTGGTCCAAGGCAGAGGTGGGTTCTGAATCTTCTTACTGCCGGTTTGCTCAGGGTTGTGCCACAAGTGTGTGCACAAAGCGCACAAGCGTGCACGCGCGCACCAGTCAAAAATTAGCTTCTGCACATTCACAGAAGCAAAATCTGAGATGGCGATGCCCACAGAGACACCGACAGAACCGGCTCCGTGATGTCATCACGGAGTTACTACCGGTTCGATAGAACCAGATAGAACCGGTAGGAACCCACCTCTGGTCCAAGGCCATATAATTCTGTAATGGGTTTTGTTATCACAAGGATATTATAAGTGTATTTAAAAAATAAAACAATCAGTATCCTTATCCATAAATATTTAAACTCTTTCAGACTTGTGACATCAAAGCTGAAGGAGGAAAACGCTTCTTAACCCTACATAAAGTCAAATTAGATCAGGCTGGGGAAGTTCTCTACCAGGCTTTGAATGCAATTACTGCAGCCATCCTAACAGTAAAAGGTAAGTTTTTTATTAAAATACTTGATGTGTTAATTCGAGTATTGGTAAGAGTCACCTTGTGGCGAGATGGGTGGCAAATAAATTTAATTAATAAATAAATTTCGCGGTGTATATTGATGGATATTTTTATTTATTTATTCACAGAGATTGAGCTGGACTTTGCTGTACCTCTGAAAGATGTGACTGTGCCAGAGAAACGGCAGGCAAGGTTTGAATGCGTGCTAACCAGAGAAGCCAATGTCATATGGTCCAAAGGAACTGACATCATCAAAATTGGTGACAAATTTGACATAATTGTAGATGGAAAGAAGCATATTCTAGTTATCAACGATTCTCAGTTTGATGATGAAGGAGAGTACACTGCTGAAGTTGAAGGGAAGAAGACCACAGCAAGACTGTTTGTAGAAGGCAAGTTGATTACTTTGAAAAATTCAGGAGTAAACCCTAAAAGAAAGATCAGCAATTTAAAGCTACTGCTGAATATGACCACATAACATTTACTTTCATTACTTTTTATTCCTTTTCAGGTATTAGGCTGAAATTCATCACACCCCTCAAAGATCAGACAGTGAAGGAAGGAGAGACCGCTTACTTTGATTTTGAACTTTCTCATGAAAATATGCCTGTAACCTGGTATAAAAATGACAAAAAGCTTCATAACAGTAGAACAGTTCATATCTCTGCAGAAGGGAAGAATCACAAACTGGAAATAAGTGAAGTGACACTGGATGATATCTCTGAAATCAAAGCTGTAGTAAAGAATTTGCACACTCAAGCACATCTAAAAGTCTTAGGTAATATTTTATGTTGTCTCGTGTTGTCAGGTACAATCTCTGTGTATTTTAATCTTTATGTATTTAATTGTTTATGGTTTTATGTATTCACTGTTAACAACTAACTTCTTCAAACAAATGACTACTTCATACCCAACCCATATCTTATAGAGGCGGATCCATATTTCACTGTGAAATTGCAAGACTATACCTCAATTGAGAAAGACGATGTCATTTTGGAATGTGAACTTAGTAAAGATGTGCCAGTGAAGTGGTATAAAGATGGTGAAGAATTGGTAGCTTCCAAGAGAATCTCCATAAAGACCGACGGCAAGCGTCGCATATTGAAAATTAAGAAGGTGTCAGATGCTGATAAAGGAAATTACGAGTGTGATTGTGGAACTGACAAGACAAATTGTGAACTCAAGGTTGAGCGTAAGTGATTGTCCTCCTATATGTAGATCCTCTTTTGAATCTTTTACATTTACTGATCCGAACAGGGAATCTTAAGATACTTTGCATATGTGTATATTGCAGCTCGAATGATAAACATAGAGCGACCTTTATATGGTGTGGAGGTGTTCATTGGCGAAACAGCACAATTTGAGATTGAAATCTCCGAGCCAGATGTTCCTGCAGTTTGGAAGTTAAAGGGAGAAACTTTAACAGCTTCACCTGTAAGTCTTTTTCAACAGCAGCAACAACAAACCATAGCGTAACATTTTTAACTACAAAGAATCTTTTATAAAAAATTCAAGAGAATTAGGTATCAGGACAACATTTCTTTTCTTTCCCCCCTCAATAACGATCAGGATTGTGAAATGATTCAAGATGGCAAAAAACACATCCTCATTCTTCACAACTGCAAGTTGGATATGACAGGAGAAGTGTCTTTCCAAGCTGCCAATGCTAAAAGTGCTGCCAATCTGAAAGTGAAAGGTAGGCTCCGCAAGGCATCAACTTTAAGCCCATCTTGCAAATCTTTCTTATCACTCTTCATTAATGTTATTGTTGTGTATTAAACCCATAACCTGCATAGCCAATATTAATATATATATATAGATATATATTCCTAACACTCTTCATTGCCTGATTTAATTTCAGAGCGGCCTCTCCTCTTTATAACTCCTCTCAGCGACGTCAAAGTCTTTGAAAAGGATGAAGCTAAGTTTGAATGTGAGGTCTCTAGAGAACCCAAGACTTTCCGGTGGTTGAAAGGAACCCTGGAAATCCCAGGGGATGAGAAGTTTGAAATCAAATCTGAAGGAACAAGGCATGCTCTTATTATTAAGAGTGTAGCTTTTGAAGATGAAGCAAAATACATGTTTGAGGCCGAAGACAAGCGAACAAGTGCTAAACTGATCATTGAAGGTTTGTTTCTCACAACGATTCTGCAATTTCTGATTGCTTTTTAAAAAAATATTTAAATAGCTCCATGCATTTGGAACCTAACTTAATGAGGTGCTTTTATGGTTTAGGCATTCGTCTTAAATTCATTACCCCGCTCAAAGACGTAACAGCAAAGGAGCGTGAGAGTGCAGAATTCACCGTTGAGCTTTCCCACGACAACATTCCTGTCATCTGGTATAAAAATGACAAACGACTCCATACGTCCAAGGTGGTTTCGATGAAAGATGATGGCAAATTTCACACGCTCACATTTAAAGATCTAACTATTGATGACACATCTCAGATCAGAGTGGCAGCTATGGACAAATCAAGTGAAGCTAAACTTACAGTTGTTGGTACGTGTCACCTGACTTTGATTTGCCTAATGGATCTTTTTAGATATAATTTCTTCCAAATATACATAAGTTTAGTCTGCTGATTTGCATGAAGTACCTGGCTCCATACTTTGAAGAGGCTACATTTGGGTGGGGAGCTCCCTTTCAAGAGAGATGTCTATGTCTTTCCCTCTCTGTTGTCTTTTTGTCATCAAAGTATTTCCTCTTTTAGACATTTTTTTTATAGATTTAGTACTCCTAATTGTTACATTCTGTTATTTGGCTCTGGTGCATTGCTTATTTTTTATATTTTATTTATTTGGTTTTTATTTTATTTTGCTGAGTAGTTGTATTCTAATTTGTAACTGCTATTTGTCTCTAATTTGTAAACTGTTATGACATTTTATTAGACAACTAATTAAACCTACAGGAGATAGTCTGTTTAACTGCTTACTGTCTTTATTGCCATGTCTTTGTCAGAGGAATAGAAGTGACTTGTAAACTCCATAGACAAGCTCTCTTTTCAACTCTGTATACAAAACACCAAATTCCTGTTTAAATATTAAAAATTGTCTTGCTCATTGTGCAGCATACTGAGGAACTTGTTTGAATTAGTACCTTCCAATGTTCTTACTTGCTGAGATCTTTCTTTTTTAATTATCCTTTTTATTACTGTCCTTTAGACACAAGAATAAGAAAATAAACTTTAGGCATGAGACAAGGAAACTAACATTTACTGAGCAAAATAGTTTTTATGTTTCTGCTTAACTCTGCTTTTTTATTTTGTTCTGACATTTTGTTTGTCAGAATCTTCATTTATTTCAGCATGTTGTGTTTTTATGAACGTTTGGCTCTTGTGCCATCTTAGTTTGTAATAAAACATCTTTTAAGTATTATGAAGACGAAGAATATAGATCTTTAAATTAAACATAAAAATAGCTGTGGAGCACCTTGATATACTATATATTTCTACATTTTATTTCCTTAAAAAAACACCAGGCATTACTTTTCCAGAATAATTGGGAATTAGCTATTGCTGTTCGTTCTAGGTTTGGAAAGTTTAGTCAACATGTTTGAAAAAGAAACAAAAAAAACCACACACCTTTAAAGCATACAACATATGAGCCTCGGTGGCACAGTGGTTAGCGTGTAGTACTGCAGGCTACTTCTGCTGACTGCCAGCAGACTGCAATTTGGCAGATCAAATCTCACCAGGCTCAAGGTTGACTCCGCCTTCCATCCTTCGAAATATGCTGACTCTTTAAACCGCTTAGAGAGGGTGTAAAGTGCTATGAAGCGGTATATAAGTTCTAAATGCTATTGCTATTTAAAACACCTCCATTAAAAGTGCAAGAACCCATAAAGCAAGGAAAACATTTAAACTCCCGTTGGTAAGAGTCTGTGGCTTTTGAACATATTAATAATATTGATAACGTGATACATTTACTTCAACTTCCAGAGGGTGATCCTTACTTTACTGGGAAGCTTCAAGATTACACTGCAGTGGAAAAAGACGAGGTCATCTTACAGTGTGAAATTAGCAAAGCAAATGCTCCAGTAAAATGGTTTAAAGATGGACAGGAAATAACTCCCTCTAAGAACGTGGTTATTAAAGCTGATGGGAAAAAGAGAATGCTCATCCTCAAGAAGGCACTGAAAAAGGATATTGGTCAATACACCTGTGACTGTGGTACCGACCAGACATCTGCCAAACTCAACATAGAAGGTAAGTCCTTTTAATACTGTGGTATATTATAATCTATTTTTAAATGCCTTAAAATCCTGCAATTGAAAAAATAGGATATGGAACTTCAACCAACAGCTGCTTTTTCAATCCTTCAACTGTAAAACACAGCCACCTTATCATGATGACTGACCATCTTTTTCCCCCCCTTCTTTTCTTTCAGACCGTGATATATCTATTGTGCGTCCTCTATATAGCGTGGAAATATTTGAGACAGAGACAGCTCGTTTTGAAACTGAAATCTCCGAGGAAGATATTCATGCAAACTGGAAACTGAAAGGAGAATCCTTGGCTCAGTCAGCTGTAAGCAATGCTTTTCTTTGAACTGATATAGTAGATCACACTGAAGAGTAATCACGATTCTTGGTGTAGTACATAACTGTTGGCTAAATATTGAATAAGATTCAACATGTTGTGTCCTACAGTTTACGGGCAGAAAAATGGTCAACTTCTGCTTGACGTTCTAGAAAGGGTCTCTCTCTTTCTTTCTCTCTCTGTCTGTCTCTGTCTCTGTCTCTCTCTCTCTCTCTCTCTCTCTCTCTGTCTCTCTCTATCTGTCTCTCTCTCTCTCTCTGTGTGTCTCTCTGTCTCTCTGTCTGTCTCTGTCTATCTTTGTCTCTGTCTCTGTCTCTCTGTCTCTCTGTCTCTCTCTCTCTGTCTCTCTCTGTTTCTCTCTGACTCTGTGTGTGTGTGTGTGTGTGTGTGTGTGTGTGTGTCTGTCTGTCTCTCTCTGTCTCCTCTGTCTCTTTCTCTCTGTCTCTCTTTGTCTCTGTCTGTCTGTCTCTGTGTGTGTGTGTGTGTCTCTGTCTCTGTCTCTGTCTCTCTCTGTCTCTCTCTCAATGTATCTCATACAAACACACACAGACACACATCTTCTTGACATATTGGGATTTCCCCCCTCATTTTTGCTCCATCTTAGGACCTTTGTTCAGTTGTTCAGCTGTTAAGTGAATCACTGCAGTTGTTAAGTTAATACCATGGCTGTTAAGTGAACTTGGCTTTCTCATTGACTTTGCTTGTCGGAAGGTCACAGAAGGGGAATCACCTGAACCCAAGGCACAAAAACTGTCAAAAAACCTGAGTCAATTGCGAAGAGGCTGAATTTTGATCATCTGACCATGGGGTTTCTGCAACCGTCATAAGTGTGAAAAATACTCTTTACTCATTTTTTTCAATGCCATGTAATTCTGAATGGTCACTAAATGAACTGTTGTAAGTCAAGGTCTACGTCTTCATTTCTGTGAATTAATAGTATCCATTGTCCTAATTTGGAACACGGAAAGAACCCTCTGCAGATGCAGGTGTTAGAAGAAATGTCCATCTGGGTTCAGTTCCAAGTGGGGAAAAAGACACTGGAAACATGGAGGCTGTTTGGAAAAATGGTTTCATGGCGGACAGCAGGACCGCATGGTTTGAGGTCCTAGGCAAAAGGTGAATCACATGCCTCAAAGATGTTGAAGAAGAAGAAAAAGGGCTGATATGCTGAGAGTCCGCGGGTTTTATGCCCTCTCTTGGGCCCCGCCCTAGGGCCTCCCGCTCCTGTGCAAGAAATGCACTTTGATTGGTTGTCACACTCCCATTGGGCCATGCAGGGCCAACTCTGTAGGCTGTCCTGAGTCCAAGTTTGCTTGAGTCTTGCTGGCTGATGCAATCTTCCCAGGTACCATATGGTGAGATGGGTAGAGGGCTAAATCCTACCTTTGTTGAATCTTGGGTGTGGGCCTTTCCCTATGAATAGACCCAGCTATCTCTTAAGTGTGGGACATCTGCTGTGGGATATTGAGGAAGGTGGGGGCTATTAAGAGTGAGTCTGCTTCCTGCCTTTAAAAAAACATGTTTCTCCATTTTTCATCCAGGGAAATATAACACTCTGCCTTTTCAATATTTCCTAGGATATTTCATTTTTTCTAGGAGAGGGATGGGTGCTAACTTCCCTCACAGGAGAGGAAGCAAATTGGAGACAGACTTGTGAAACCAACATTGTGGTCTTGTGATGTAAGCCCTACTCTTCTCTGCAGATATTGTGATGCTGCACACATGGTCCCAAGATGCAGGGCTTGTGGTATGTTGCTGCAATATTGCTTAGGGCATTCCCCTATCCAAAAACGTTTATGTTGCTAATAAGAAGCCATTTCTTTTGACAAGAAATTGGGAGTCAATAATGAAATAAGGTGATATTTTAAGAACTTCCATGAAATAGACTACAGTAGTGCATGTTGACGTCTTAGCATATTGTATGAGCCCAACCAATTGTGATTTATTCAACAAGATGCAAACCATTCTTGCTAGTGTAATGTACAGTATGAACCAGTTCAATGACGTTTGCAAAAATACATATTAGGGGGTAGTGCCTCTTTCTAAACACAAAAATAAAATACAGCCTTTGTGATTCTAAATTCAGCCAAATGTGATTTATTGAGTAAACATTGGTAGAAATACTGTTGGTACTTAGCACATTGTGTAAACTCAGCCATTGTGCAAGACGAATCTTGGTTATTTATACTGGGTTCATCCTTCAAACAAAATACGAATCTTACAGTGAAGGGGGGAAAAACATAACAAAGAAAAATAACTGACCATCAACGAACAAACAGTACTCAGCATTTTGTTTACTTTGGAAACAAATACTTTTAAGTTTCCTTCCAGACTGTTGGAATTAAAAGCATCTAGTTGCTTGCTTTATAAATAAAAGCAATCATCCACTTTCGTTTTTCAAGAAGGAAAACAACAACACAGCAGTAGTAATAGACACCGGGACAATTTAGAAAAGGGATGTATGAGGAAACAACTCTAATTTGTGTTCATTAATCATTTTACACTAGACTCTGCCGTACAACAGAAGATTTGGGCATATCCTATTAATTAGGAATGGAGAACAGCTCCTCCAGATTAAATTAATTAATTATGCACCTTTGGGTAGGAGGCTGAGTTAAGAAGGACTCTACTTTTAGCTGTACAAAGCCCTGGCCATGATCATCTCTACCCTAATTGAAGCAGAATGGCTTAGTTGTGACAACCTATTCTTCAAAGTGAAGATTTGTTCCATCATCATATAACTCTGCACATTCCAGCTGCAGTTTACCAAAGGCTACAGTCTTTGCCCAGATACTGGTTATTGTCAGGGTTCCAACAGATGCCCTAATTAAATCATGAGTCTCGAGTCAAGCTTCAAAAGAAATCCAGTTATTTATTAGGAGCTTC
>JANHFT010002602.1:114237-125616 GCA_032467955.1 Pseudoxenodon macrops | reverse complement strand
CTCTGTCTCTCTCTCTGTCTGTCTCTGTCTCTGTCTCTGTCTCTGTCTCTCTCTCTCTCTCTCTCTCTCTCTCTGTCTCTCTGTTTGTGTCTCTCTCTGTCTCTCTCTCTCTCTGTCTGTGTCTCTCTCTGTCTTTGTCTGAGTCTCTCTCTCTCTCTCTCTTTCTGTCTCTGTCTCTTTATCTGTGTGTGTGTCTCTCTGTGTCTGTCTGTCTGTCTGTCTGTCTGTCTCTCTCTCTCTGTGTCTCTCTCTGTCTTTGTCTGACTCTGTCTCTCTCTCTCTCTCTCCCTGTCTCTCTCTCTCTCTCTCTCTTTATCTCTCTGTCTCTGTCTCTGTGTGTCTCTCTCTCTGTCTGTCTGTCTGACTGACTCTCTGTCTCTCTCTCTGTCTCTCTTTATCTCTGTCTGTCTCTGTCTCTGTCTCTCTCTCTGTGTCTGTGTGTGCTTCTCTCTCTGTGTGTCTCTGTCTGTGTGTCTCTTTCTCTCTCTCTTTCGTAAGGGCAGGAGAAAACAGGAAAATGTTTGATGTATTTCTTTCTTTTAATTCATATAACCTTTTACAATATACAGCGGTATTAAGATATTGTAGGTCCACATACTTTTGATCCTCAGCAAGGGGAAAGCATTTCCATCTGTGATTTTAAATACACATGTTGATAAAAAGAATGCAAGTTTGCCCTTAATTTAAAAAAATGATATTTTGGGAACTGCCATTATTAAAACAAATCATAAATTGCACATTTTCTTTGGAAGGATTGTGAGATTAAGGAAGAAGGCAAAAGGCACTGTGTTGTACTCTACAATGTACGCTTGAACCAGGCTGGTGGTGTAGACTTCCAAGCAGCCAATGTCAAATCAAGTGCTCATCTTCGAGTGAAACGTAAGGCCCTTACAAAACTTTCAAAAAGGAAATATATTTGTTTTTTATTTATATCATGTATTTTGTTAATTGTATGAATGGGAATCAATCAGATAAGGGTGGAGAGGCGGAGTCTTCAGTCATGATTCAGATATTGTGGCTTATTGAGGTAGTCCAGCATCTTATCACTATTATAGTAGTATACGTAGTCCTTGACTTAGAACCATTCATTTAGTGATTGTTCAAAATCACAATGGCACTGGAAAAAGTGATTTATGGCCGTTTTTCACACAACCGTTGAAGCATCCCCAAGGTCACATGATCAAAATTTGGACACTTGGCAACTGGCAATGTATTTATAATGTTACAGCATCCTGGGGTCATGTAATCACCTTTTGTGACCTTCTGACAAGCAAAGTCAATGAGGAAGCCAGATTTCACTTAACCACCATCTTACTTAGTTACCAACTGCAGTGATTCCCTTAACAACTATGGCATGAAAGGTTGTAAAATGAGGCAAAATTCACTTAACAACTAAGCAACAGAAATTTTGGGCATGGTTGGGGTTCAAAGTCAAGGACTACCTATATTCAGTTACTTAATTCATTATAATACTTCTAATTCAGTTTGGGGTTTTGTGTGGTGTTTTTTTTAATATCATCTCAGCTAACCATTAATTGGGTTAATTAGGGCTTCTCCAATCAGTTGCTATATAGTATAAATGAATATAAATGAATTATTTGCTAATAGCTATCTTCTCCGAGTTTGAATTTGGGTTTTAAGATCGGAGAGATAAGACAACAATTTGTAGAAATTGCTAGATGATTGATTAACAGGAAAACCCAGTATAGTTGGAAACCACTTCTTTCTGTAGCCAATAGAAAAGTGTTTCTATTTTGGATGGCTCGTTCCTTATCTTAGCAAGAGGCATGTAGGGCTTGGCAAGTGCATAGATGCAAAGTAACTTTCTAACTGATCTGTTCTTTGAAAAGCCACCAGCTCTGTGAGTAGAGAATCTCCAGAGATCAGGCCTTCCCTTGATCTAGTTAATTTAATCAGCTCGGTTTGATTATATTCCCTCTCTGTCTTGGGAAAAGTCTCTATGGAAGTTAAATAAAGGGTGAAAGTGATCAATTTGAAGATGATTTCTTCTTTTCTCCAAGCACGTATCATTGGCCTGGTGAGACCACTTAAAGATGTTACTGTGACGGCTGGTGAAACGGCAACATTTGAGTGTGAACTGTCCTATGAAGGAATCGTAGTGGAATGGTTCCTGAAGGGGGAGAAATTGGAACCCAGTGACAAGGTATAGTACCTGATCTTTCCTTCGTCCTGCCTTCCTGAAAACAATTTCCCATTGTTTTCCCACTTTCTAACCTCCCTCCTTGTCTTTCTTGTTCATCTTTTCACCCCAATTAGCGAGCTTCCAAGTCCTAAATCTGACACAGCCACGACTCATTCCCAGTTAACACAGTGGGGATTAATTTTGGCTAGATGTGTATTGAATTGCCTTGCAGGGGGCTATTCTGAACTATTAATTGAAAAACAATTCTAAAAACGTTAATGTATAGGGAGATGACTGATGTTACCGAATCTGGATAAATGTTTTCACCGATGATGTTGAGGAGCAATAAATCTTCCGCAGTTGTTTTATTAATTTTTCCTTATCATTCATGCCCTCTGAATCCAGACCTCATTTTTCTTAGAAGGGATGAAAGAGCTTGGGCAATTCCTATTTCAGGCGTTTCAGCCACACTTCCAGAGATATCACTCTAGAAAGAGACCCTTGCTGAGCCTTTCCCACTTTCTATTTTTAAACTCATTGTTAAGTGTGTGTTAGCACCGTTGAGATGTGAATGGCTTGGAATGTGGCTTGCTGACTATTTAAAGTACCTTTAGCATCAGTCTCTATGTTATAAGAAATGGCCTGCCTAGGTTCTATTAAGCGAAATGTTTATTTCATGCTTGTTTTATTAGTTTAGGCAATTGAAGTATTTATTAATAACAGGTTTACATAAAGATTATATTTCCCTCAAAGGGAAAATATAGATTTGCTTGTTAAAATAAAGGCTTGATGGCTAGTTAAGCTTGAGAATTTAGCATAATATTTTCAGGCTTTTCAGAACTGTAAATTGTTCTCACATGGTAGGCTAAATATCTATCAACTTATTAACTACTGGGATAATTCAATCTTTACTGTTTCCTAAGTATTTTAATTATAATAAAGCATCTCTTAAAGTTATTTGATCACTTATTGTTTTATCAGATTTTCTATGGCCAGAATTCTCTACACATTAAAACAAAACACAGACTGTAAATTCCAATAAAACAATATGAAGTCATGGCAAAACACATTTAATTGAATTAAATCAGAGATTATCATGACAGCAACAATAATAAAGGATTCATTTAATTATTTTTCAATGAAAAAAATATTTTTAAATATCACTTTGCTAGTTTTTTAATGTCTAAATGATTCGTTTATGTCAGTTTAAGAGACTAGAAGAACCTATATAGTATTTAAGTGCAGTCTTGCACAATCCAATTATAGGCATTACTTATGCAGAAACAAGCTTTTGCATGTATCTCACTTGGATGACAAACAATGGTGCAAAGTGGATCCTGTACACTCTGTGGTCATGAACTTCTGAATTTGACTTGAATTTGACTTTTGAACCCAAATGGGCGATTGTAGAGAATCCAAACAGCATCTGTTGGAGAGAAGGATTCAAGCTTTGCCGTTTCTTTTCTCCAGGAAAAATATACTCTTTTGAAATTAGTTTGATTACAAGCACCAAACTTGAATATCTTGTTTAATTGTCAAAAATACAAGTGTAGTTTGCCAATGCCGTTGCCGTGCCTTCTTTAGAGATATTTTATTTGTCAATTTTTGACCTAATCTACAGCTGTTTGGTTCTCTTAATGGTCTCTCATTCAAGTTTTAATCAGAGTTGACTCTACTTCTCTTTGGGAGAATAGATAAAGTGGTAGTAACTATCATCTGCTGTGACTCCTTTTCTCGAATTATATCCCCAAAACTAATGTAGCTGCTTGTGCTCTAGAAGAAATACAGATAGAACAAGATGTCAATAAGATTGAAATTACATACATATAGTATCTATGTCTGATCTGAACTGAATTGGAGCTTCTGCACTGTTTCTCGTTTTTTCCTTATTTTGGGGAAGAGCTTCTCTCTCTCTCTCTCTCTCTCAGTGCTGAATCTCATTGTCTGCATTATACACTACTATATCTGCCATCTACTGATGACTAAATAAATTACAATGAAATATAAAAAGCTGTTACAGAAGCAAACATAGAGGAGGTAGAATCAATGCATATATAGTATGTGTTGGGGAAAGTAAACAGTTCAATATACATATATTATGTGCCTGTGTGTATAAGTATAGATAGCAATATAGACTTGATTAAAACGTATAAAATAAAATATGCCCAATGAATTTGGGTCCAAAAGTTTAACCACTTTTGGAATTTAATTCTTGATGTGCCAGGCAGGAGCAGGTGCTGCCTTGAGTTGTGCAAAGTTGTGCACCCCCATTCAGAAATATTAAATGTATATTAATTGAAGTTATATGGTAAATATTTAAGGTAAGACCATAATCCAATATTTTCTTTCCCTTTAGGTTGTGCCCCGTGCTGATGGAAAAGTTCATACTGTTGTTCTCAGGGATGTGAAGCTAACAGATGCTGGAGAAGTCACACTGACTGCACAGGACTTCAAAACTAAAGCAAATCTTTTTGTAAAAGGTAAGCTTTGTAGAACGAGAGGGTATGGTGCTGGATGACGCTGATCTAGCTAAGGAAAAGTGTTTTGTTGAATAATTATTTTATAACCTAAAATGCAAACGGGAATAGTGGCCATATTTCAGTCTTTAAAAGAAGATCAAAGAGATAGCTAGCATACTCTTCTCTGAAGTGTGTGTGTGTGTGTGTTTGTGTGTGTTGATTCCTGGTGACCTAGACAAGTCTCTGCAGTTTTCTTGGCAGGATTTCAGAAATGGTTTGCCACTGCTTCCTAGGGCAAAGAAAGAGTAACTCACCCAAGGTCATCCAACAGACTTTGTGACTAAGGAAGACCTAGATTTCACAATCTCCCAGTTTTTAGCCAGGTGCCTTAACCATTACATTAAACTCTGTGCCAAATACACAAGATCTAAACAACTGGTTTATTTTGTTCCTCAGAACCACCCGTGGAGTTTACTAAACCCCTTGAGGACCAAACTGTAGAGGAGGAAGCCACTGCAGAATTGGAGTGTGAAATATCCAGAGAAAATGCACCTGTCAAATGGTTCAAGAACGGTCAAGAAATTCACAAAACAAAGAAATATGATATCATTGCCGATGGCAGAGTCAGGAAACTTATTATTCGTGACTGCACATTGGATGATGCTAAAACATACACCTGCGATGCTAAAGATTTCAAAACGTCTTGTTTCTTGAATGTTGAACGTAAGTCTGCTTGTACTTTCCTGACAAGAACTACAAGAGGCTTAGTTGTATAGTTCAGTCACTTCTGGTTCCTCATGACTCAATGAACAGTAGTTCTCTGGGACTCTCAGCATTTTGTTTTCCTTTGGGATCTTTCCACATTGGTATAATCCTCTTGTCTTCCGCTGCCTCCTTTTCCGTAGCCTTCAATTTTCCTAAGCTTCTCCAAAGGTTCTTGCTTCCATATTTTGTGCCTCAAATATTGATGATTTAGATTCATTGCTAGCATTTCCAGTAAATCTTTTCATTAAAAAACAAATCTATTTACTGTGTTTTTCGGAGTATAAGACGCACCGGTGTATAAGACGCACAAGATTTCAAAGAGGTAAATAAGAAAGTTTTTGTCTTCCCTGGCCCCAGGGACACTGCAAGCCTCCCAAACCCTCTGTGCACCCTGGGCCTATTTTTCCACCCGTTTTTGCAAAAAACAGGGTGCACAGAGGATTTGGGAGGCCTGCAGTCTGCTTCTGAGGGTTGGGGGAAGACAAAAACGCCTCCGTTTTTGTGGAAAAATAGACAAGAAACAGGCCGTTTTTCACAAAAACGGGTGTTTCTGCCTTCTCCCAGCCCACAAAAACACTCTGCTGGCCTCCCAAACCCTCTGCGCACCCCATTTTTTTCGTAAAAATGGGATGCAGGGACGGGGCTTCAGGAGGCCAAAATTGCTGTATTTGGTGTATAAGATGCACCAACATTTCCACCCTCTGTTGTGGGGGAGGGGGGGAGATGCATCTTCTACTCCGAAAAGTACGGTAATTCAATTGGTATTGCCACTCATCTCACCTAAGTGACTCTGGACAGCTCACAACAGTTTAAAACAACCAAGTGATTAAAAACTAGTTGAAAAACAGATGTACAAGCATATAAAAGCATCAGTTACCATATTCAAACAAAAAATCCCTCCATGATCAGTGGCAAAACCCATCATTGTATTAAACTCAGCACAGCCATTGTAAGAGCTTCCAATCATTGCCGGACACCACATACCCCCAAGCACAAGAACAGAGCCATGTCTTCATGGCCTTCCTAAAGCCCAGCAGGGTCAGAACCATTTAGTATTCAATGATTTGTTCTTGCAGGGTAAGTATTCACTGTAATTTAATTCGAAAGGCTTAATTATACTATATCCCCCCTCCCAAAGTGGGTATGTCAGTCTTATCATTATCGCTAATCCGTAGGGTAACACTGGAGATTTGTATCTGATAGTCTGATGAAAGAAAAACCTAAGAGCATGTAGAGTTTATCCTACATTATAAAATGTCCTCCAACTACTTCCATTTTGTTTGATTTTGCTCTTCTATAAAAGTCAACGCAGAGCTGCCTTGGTTATAAAGATTCATTTTTATATGTACTTAATTGAAATATACACATTTTCTCTTCCAGCCCTTCGTGTTGAGTTCCTTAAACCTCTTACTGATCTTGAAGTTAAGGAAAAGGAAGCAGCTCGGTTTGAATGTGAAATTTCCCGGCCATCTGTTAAGGTCTGTGATGTTTAGTAAATCTAATATCTGAACTTTTGAATACATTTTATTTAGAAAAAGGTATCACTTATCAGAATCCAACCTGTTTCCATCAAAAAGTTAGATTCTAGCCATTATGCTTACACTCCAAAAGTTGCTCGCTAGACTTTGACTGTAGGCAGTCATTCTCCACCACATGCCTATAATTGCTTTTTTCCCTGTCATTCTCTTCCCTAATAAAAAGGATAAAAAGATATATAGATCTTTTATTCTCTAACTGAATCCTGTATATAGATGGAATACATTTTATATGTATTTCATTTGCATATTTTAAAAATTATAACTATTATTGGTGTAAAATAATAGTTGCCATTTTTAAAATGTGCAAATGAAATATGTATAAAAATGTACTCTGTTTATATGCTGGATTCAGTTAAGGAATAACATATTTATATATCTTTATTAGTAGAAGTCTTACATCATGTAGAAAATACCACATAAGAATAATGGGCTGTCCATTGATGGCAAAACATTGTGAAAAAATTCTCACAAATGCAGCTGATTGGGAATGTGATTTGCTGTTTTGATAGGATGACATGTGAATGGCTTTAGCTATTACGATAGGATTATTGACACAGAGAACATGTAATATATACTGTATATACATGTATATGTATATATATATGTGTGTGGATATATATATATATATTGTAGTAAATGGTACAAAAATAATGAACCAATATATGACAGCGCAAAATACATCATGGTTCATAAGGATTTACTGTATTCTCTAAGGATCAGCTGTGAGAATTTTCTTCCACACAAATTTTGACTGATCATGTGCCCAGGTTGTTTTAGAGATAAAACTTGTTCATTCAGGAATTGAAATTCTGGGCACAGCACCCTTTTATATGAGCAGTTCTTATAAAGTGACGTAATAGCAAAAAAGAAGAAGAAGAAGCTATCCTAGCTAGATAACCAGACCTACGAAGTAAGATAGGGATGTTTGGTTCAACTGTCAACATCACAATATCAAATCAAACTATGTTGACTCCAATATCATCATTAAATAGACATTTCAATTCTTGTACTAACATTTTGAAAGCTTAAAACTCTAATACCTATTATTGTCTTTAACACAATATTTCATATTTTGTCGATAATGTTAATACAGGCACACTGGTTTAGGGATGGAATTGAAATTAAAAAAGGCAAGAAGTATGACATCATTGCAAAAGGTGCCCAGAGAATACTGGTCGTCAACAAATGTTTACTTGATGACGAAGCAGAATATGCTTGTGAAGCAAAAGCCGCCAGAACTTCGGCCATGCTTACAGTGATAGGTACAAACTGAATACGCCATTTTCTTTTTTTGTTTCGTTTTATTTTATGCAAATTGCAGTTGTCATGAAATAAAACTATGATTATTTTTTTTAATGCAGAGGAGGAAGCTGTCTTTACTAAAAACTTGCCCAATGTGGAAGTTAATGAAACAGACACCATCAAATTTATTTGTGAAGTCTCCAAACCTGGTGCAGAAGTAACATGGTTCAAAGGCGACCAGGAGTTGCCAGAGGGTGGCAGAGTTGAACAAAAAGTTGACGGCCGAAAGAGAATTTTGATCATTCACAATGCTTCCCTGGATGATGCAGGGGCCTATAGTTGCAAGCTTCCAAATGCTCAGACGACAGGCAAACTCAAAGTCAACGGTGAGAAGCTTGCTTTGATATCTTTCAGAACTAGAGAGTGGTTAAGTAGGCAGTGAAATACATCTTTCTAATTTAAAAATGGAAAATTGGCATTTTGCAAAAGGAATGGCAACGTTTAGCATCATTTTTTAAATTCCAAGTTCTCTGAGCTTCTTAGAAAATAATAATTTTTTAAAAAGCCTGGTGGCTGCATTCAACTGGTATTCGGGAGGTGGGCAGAGATGGCAAGAGAGAGAGGGGGGAAAGCAAGCTTAGATAATAGAATGAATCCAGCTTGTAAATTAGTTCCTTAGATTAGAAAGCCAACAAACAGTTTGTGAGAGTATAAGCCATCAACATGATTTCAAATTTCCAAATGTGGCAATCAAAAGGCTGGGAACTCATAATATCGTAGTATCATCTGCTGATATAAAACAACTACTTCTCAGTTAAGCTAAACCATAACTTGCAATGTCTCTTACAGAGCTTTCAGCAGAGTTTATAACTAAACCTCAAAACCTTGAAGTTATTGAAGGACAAAAGGCAGAATTTTCCTGCTCAGTGTCTAAAGATGGCGTTGATGTGCAGTGGCTCAGAGGCGATACTATTCTTGAAGCAGGTGACAAATATGATATATTTTCTGATGGCAAAAAGAGAGTCTTGGTCATTAAAGAATCTGTCTTGGATGATGAGGGACGTTATATTGTCATGCTTGGAGATGTCAAAGCAAAAGCACAGTTGAAAGTGATTGGTAAGTTTCTTTTTTCCTCTGCACATCTACTATGCATGCTATTATGAGCCATGGTGGCGCAGTGGTTAGAGTGCAGTACTGCAGGTTACCTCTGCTGACTGCCTGCTACCTGCAACTTGGCAGTTCAAATCTCACCAGGCTCAAGGCTGACTCAGCCTTCTATCCTTCTGGGGTGGATAAAATGAGGACCCAGATTGTTGGGGACAATATGCTGACTCTGTAAACCACTTAGAGAGGGCTGTAAAGCACTGTAAAGTGGTATATAAGTCTAAGTGATATTGCTATTGCTATTATTGCATGGTTCAGTATCCAGCTTACAAGTGATACTCTAATTCTGTTTACAGAAAAACTCAGGATTGTTATTCCACTGAAGGACCAAACTATTAAAGAGGGAGAAGAGCTTGTCTTCAACTGTGAAGTTAATACAGAAGGTGCCAAAGCTAAATGGTACAAAAATAACGAACCAATATATGACAGCGCAAAATACATCATGGTCCATAAGGATTTACTGTATTCTCTAAGGATCAGAGATGCTCATCAGAATGATCAGGCAGTTTACACAGTAACACTAACAAATCAGCGAGGAGAACATGTCAAGTCATCCGCCAATTTAACTGTACTTGGTAAGTGCTCCACACTAGCAAATGATCCAGGATATCAGTCCTACCCAACTTTAGATAAGGGCTTAAAATAATTACATTTAATTAATCTCTCACCACAGAGGAGGATCTCAGAATTGTTGAACCTCTTCAAGACATTGAAACCATGGAGAAGAAATCTGTCACATTCTGGTGCAAAGTTAACCGTCTCAATGTAAAACTTCCATGGACGAAGAATGGCGAAGAAGTCACTTTTGACCGCCGCATTTTATACAAAGTGGACAGATACAAGCATTCCCTTATTATTAAAGACTGCGGGTTTATAGATGAAGGAGAATACACCGTCACTGCTGGCCAAGATAAATCTGTGGCGGAGCTTATTATCACAGAAGCACCTGCCGATTTCATCGAACATTTGCAGGACCAAACAGTTACTGAATTTGACGATGCTGTCTTTAGTTGCCAGCTTTCCAAAGAGAAAGCAGCTGTGAAGTGGTACAGAAATGGGCGCGAAATAAAAGAAGGCAAAAAGTAAGTGCTAGTTCAGCCACGTGTTGTTGCTGTTTCTGCTCTTGTTTCTCAACAGAACGCATAATCCTGGGTACTTTTTTTTCTCCCCCGTCTGATCTAAAGGTATCAGTTTGAAAAGGATGGAAATCTACACAGATTAATTATAAAAGACTGCAGACTAGAAGATGAATGTGAATATTCCTGCGGAGTGGATGACAGGAAATCCAGAGCAAGACTCTTCGTTGAAGGTACGTTTGCAGTTTTGATTTATGTTCCTTCCCAAGTCTCCGTGCTTTAAAAAAAAAAAGTTAAAAGACAGAATGATAAAATACATGTTTACGGATTTTTCTATCAGAAATTCCTGTTGAGATCATCCGCCCACCACAAGATGCTTATGAAGCTCCTGGTACTGATGTCATCTTTTGTGCTGAGCTGAATAAAGATAAAGTGGAGGTCAAATGGCTGAGAAACAACATGATTATAGTCCAAGGTGACAAACATCAAATGATGAGTGAAGGAAAGATCCACAGGCTGCAGGTCTGTGAAATAAGGCCCCGTGACCAAGGAGAATATAGATTTATTGCCAAAGATAAAGAAGCTCGAGCTAAGCTAGAACTAGCAGGTAAGTCTTTCAGATTGATTTATCATATCAAGAAAGAACGTTTATAGATGCAGCAAAAAACCTTTCAATTCTCCTCCTGAATGTTAATTCCAGAATTCTTAGTTTCAACGGGAACGAAAAACTCTCCCACAAAATGTACACATGTCTTTCTCGTGCGTACTGCTATGCAATTCTATGATGTCCCGATTTCATACCTGGCTGCTATTTCTTTAATATCTAGCACTTATTTGTTCTATACGGAGGCTTTATCAGTTATCTTGAACACACTGTGTGAAAATGTTACGTTACTTTATGAGATTTTATATACATTTTTTTTTAAACAATTTTTATTTTCCACAATATTAATTTTACATTACATTTTCATATATCATATTTTTTACATAAT
>JANHFT010002602.1:82937-105148 GCA_032467955.1 Pseudoxenodon macrops | reverse complement strand
CCCTCTCCTCCTTCCCCCTCCCTTTCTAACTTCCCTCTTCTCCCCTCCTCTCCTTCCTACCGCTGCATTCCTTCCCGTCTTTAACCCACTTCTTGATAGATTCCTTATTGCTTTTTTTTTTACAAAGTAAAACTGTTTTGTTAATGTCTTCATAGATCCCCCTTCGCCGCCACGATGGCTTGAGGTCATTAATATCACTAAAAACACTGCAGACCTTAAATGGACCGTACCAGAAAAAGACGGGGGTTCTCCTATTACAAACTACATTGTTGAAAAGAGAGATGTGCGCCGCAAAGGCTGGCAGACTGTAGATACCACAGTAAAGGACACCAAGTATACTGTGACACCTCTGACCGAAGGCTCTCTCTACGTATTCCGCGTGGCTGCTGAAAATGCAGTGGGGCAGAGCGATTACTGTGAAATTGAGGACTCAGTTCTAGCTAAAGACACTTTCAGTAGGTTTTCTGGTTTTATGTTCAAAATTCTGCACAACAAGCTATTTCCTGTTTCTAAAATACCAGTTTATCTAATGTGGATTTTATTTATTTTAGCTACCCCTGGAGCACCATATGCCCTTACACCAGTTGAGGTGACAAAGAGACACGTTGACTTAAAATGGGAACCACCTAAGAATGACGGTGGCAGGCCAATTCAACGGTAATATTATTAATAAAGACATCTAGGACAATATTTCTGTAGAGATTACGTTTGCTGTGTGTAAAATGCTAATGTTAAAAAATCTATTTAAAGATACATTAGAGAGGAATTAATAAAGTTTGTACATTCAGAGCGCCCATTTTCCAGAAACCAGTAGGAAATTTAGGTGAAGAATGGAAAAATAGATGATATATGTTGAGTAATCAATAGAGACACCCATTTCCAAGTGATAAAGATTTGCTCTGGGTTGAGAAAAGTGGGATATGATAATTTTTGATTTGTATTCTACTCAGAGGTGGGTTCCGAATCTTCTTACTGCCGGTTTGCTCAGGGACGCGCTGCGGGCACGCGCGCACATGTGCAGTACTTAAAAAAACCAAGATGGTGGCTCCTATGGTGACGCCGAGAGAACCAGCTTGGGGGGGTGACAGGCCTCGGTCACTAACAGTTCCATCAAATTACTAACAGTTTCATAGAACCAGGCAGAACTAGTAGGAACCCACCTCTGATTCTACTCTATGATCAGATTGGTTATCTGGATCCAAAAGTAAAGTTCAATTTAAAAGTTATATAAATGGAGTAATTTGCAAGTAGGACGACACATAGGAATTGAATCACAAACAAGATACTTAGAAAAAAAGTTTGGTAAGAATGCTATTAATTTGCTAGATAAGGTGATAGAATCATTGGCAGAACAATTATTTTAGTGCTGCAGTGCTATAGCACTCCAACAAGTCCAAGGTCTTGCTGTTAATTGTAGTTTGGAAAGGAAACAATGAAGATGAAGAGCAGTGTGTAACTGTTCCATTCTTAACAACTTCCTGGATCCCTTTTCCATATGGCACTTATTTGAAGTGGTGGAAAAAAAAGTCGTATAGGCTATTCAAATAACTGGTCTGAATTTGTTCCCCAAAACAAAGGGATGGGGAGTTTAGATTCCTTCAACTCTCAGGGAGCCCCCCCTCCCATGTCATCTTGGTCCAACCCATTTGGGGACTTTCTGGAGTCAACATTTCTAGAGAAAAGAAGGACTGGGGGGGCATGATAGCAGTATTCCAATATTTGAAAGGTTGCCACGAAGAGGAGGGGGTCAACTTATTTTCCAAAGCACCAGAAGACAGGGCAAGAAACAATGGATGGAAACTAATTAAGGAGAGAAGCAACCTGGAATTAAGGAGAAACTTCCTAACAGTGAGGACAATTAACCAGTGGAACAATTTGTTGTCAGAAATCGTGGGTGCTTCATCACTGGTGGTTTTTAAGAAGAGGCTAGACAGTCATTTATCTGAAATGGTATAGGATCTCCTGCTTGAGCAGGGGGCTGGACTAGAAGACCTCCATGGTCCCTTCCCGCTGTATCCTGATTCTGAACTTATACATCAGGAAAGAACACAGCAGGAAACTGATCTCATCCTTTAAATGGTTCTGAGATTCATTATTTGCATGGAATACTATATGGATTACACCAGTGACACCACAAATAATCAATGTAAATAAATATCAATGTTGTTTTTAATTCAATGGCTCCAATTGATTTCATTGCATAACTCCATACTATTCCTCTTAATACAGATACGTTATTGAAAAGAAAGAGAAACTTGGTACACGTTGGGTGAAGGCTGGCAAGACGGCTGGACCTGACTGTAATTTCAGAGTAACTGATGTCATTGAGGGCACAGAGGTGCAGTTCCAAGTTCGTGCTGAAAATGAGGCTGGCTGTGGTCATCCCAGTGAACCAACTGACATCCTGGCTATTGAAGATCCCACAAGTAAATGAGGATAAAAATCATAATGTAGAAAAGATTAAGTTAGGTCAAACAGTTTTATGTTTAATAAATATATTATGAATAATACATTTCTCTCCATTCGGGCAGGTCCTCCTTCCCCACCTCTGGATTTGCATGTAACGGATGCGAGCAGAAAACACATTTCCATTGCTTGGAAACCACCCGAGAAAAATGGTGGAAGTCCTATCATTGGATACAATATTGAACTCTGTGAAGCAGGAACTGAAAAATGGATGAGAATAAATTCTCGGCCGGTCAAAGACTTGAAATACAAAGCAGAAGAAGGCATTGTACCTGACAAAGAATATGTTCTCAGAGTCAGAGCTGTCAACGCTATTGGAGCTAGTGAGCCTTCAGATATTTCAGAAAATGTTGTGGCCAAAGATCCAGATTGTAAGTATATTTATTTCCAAAGCAATCGTAAAACATACAACCACAATAAAACTGCTCTGTAACACCGATTGAGATTATTCTTCTCTATTTTTAAATAGGTAATCCAACTGTTGATATAAAAACTACTGATATTATTGTGGTTGAAGGTCAAAAGTTAAGTATTCCAGTTCCCTTCAGAGCTGTTCCTTCTCCAACCATTTCATGGCATAAAAGTGGGAAGGAGCTTAAAACAGGTGACAGAACCACAATGAAGAGCGACTACAACTCTGCCTTGCTGGAAATCACAAATGCTGTCCATGCAGATGCTGGTGTTTACACCATTACCTTGGAGAATAAATTGGGTTCAACTACTGGCACAGTTAATGTCAAAGTAATAGGTAATTTTTTTTTTCTGTTAACAGACATTTGCATTTAGTTCATAGTGTTGAGCCAATGCAAGGAGCACTGTTTTAAGAATAGAATAGAATAGAATAGAATAGAATAGAATAGAATAGAATAGAATTGAATTGAATTGAATTGAATTGAATTGAATTGAATTGAATTGAATTGAATTGAATTGAATTGAATTGGAATTCTTTATTGGCCAAGTATAATTGGACACCCAAGGATTTTGTCTCTGGTGCATAAGCTCTCAGTGTACATACAAAAACAAAGTGATAGGTCATAAATCATAGTTACAATAATTAATCATAAGATACCAATAGGAGAAGGTAGTATGAAAGATGAGAAAATGAGAAAGATGAGTAGATGAGAAAGATGGAATTTATAAGCCAATTTTAACATAATCTAGATATCCAACGGTAAATATGATGGAGATCAAATAAACTGCCTATTTGTTTAGCCTGTAATTGGTAGGCACATCATTTATCACAAGTATGGGTATTCTTCACATTCTTTGAATTTTTGTTGCATACTTTTCAGACTTAATACCACGTGTGCTTTTTTTTCCATCTAGGTCTGCCTGGACCATGCAAAGTTATTAAGGCAAGTGAAGTGACGAAAAGCTCATGCAAAATTACCTGGGAACCACCAGAGTTTGATGGTAATACTCCCATATTGCACTATGTGTTGGAAAGAAGAGAAGCTGGGAGGAGAACATACATACCGGTGATGTCTGGTGAAAACAAATTGGCATGGAATGTAAAGGACCTTATTCCAAATGCTGAATACTATTTCCGTGTTAAAGCTGTCAATAAAATTGGAGGAGGTGAATACCTCGAATTGAGAAACCCAGTGATTGCTGAAGATCCAAAGCGTAAGTTTATATGTTAATGAACAAATGCTTAGACTGAACATGTAAACTTTTTTTTTCCATACCTTCTGCTTATTTATTGAATTTTAAATTTTCGATACACAGAACGACCAGATCCACCTCTTGATCTTGAGACTCATAATCCGACATCAAAGTCAGTAACGCTCACATGGAAGCCACCGTTGTACGATGGAGGAACGAAAATCATGGGTTATGTTTTGGAAAAACTGGTTAAAGGCGGAGATAAATGGGAGAGATGCAATGAGTATTTAGTGCCTCTTTTGACTTACACCGTAAAAGATCTTGAAGACGGCAAAGAATATCAGTTCCGAGCCCGTGCTGAGAATGCCGCAGGAGTTAGTGAACCGTCTAATACTACTCCTTTAATCAAAGCAGTGGATCCTATTGGTACGTTCTACACATTTTTGTTCTTCTTATTCATTGTTAATACATAGAAATTATTTTGCGCTACACAGGTAGTCCTCGACGTACAACCACAATTGAGCCCCAAATTGCTGTTTGCCACAGTTGTGAAGGGAATTGCTGCAGTTATTAAATTAGTAACATGATTGTTAAGTGTAATCTGGCTTGCCCAATGACGTTGCTCGTCAGAGGGTTACGGAAGGTGACCCCAGGACATTGCAACCATCACAAATATAAGCCGGTTGTCAAGTGTCTGAATTTTGATCACATGACCATGGGGATGCGGCAATGGTCGTAAGTGTGGAAAAAAACTCACACTTTTCAGAAGTCACTGTTTTCAGTGCTGTTCTAACTTCAAACGATCACTAAATGAACTGCTGTAAGTCGAGGGCTACCTGTAATTGTCACTCATAAATTAATGTTGGAATGTTTATTTTTTTTGTTACAGAGGCTCCAAAGGTCTCCCTTACTGCTAATTTGCAGGCCGGCCTTGAAGTGAAGCAAGGTGCTGATATTCCACTAGATGCACGGATTTCAGGTTCGCCTTACCCAGCAATTGCTTGGTTATGGAACGATGAAGTTATCAAACCCGAAGAAATTAAGAAGAGAGTCATCAAGACTTCCAGGAAGAAGAAAGGTGAAGCTGAAGACGACGAGCCTTTCCAGTTATCCATACCTGAACGGCTAAGCATTGACAACAGTAAAAAAGGAGAGTCTTTCCTGGTTGTTCGAGACTCACTCAGACCAGACCATGGCACATTCACTATCCGAGTCGAAAATGACCATGGAGTAGCTAAAGCTTCATGTGAAGTCAATGTTTTAGGTATGTCCCTGTACATAATTTATTTCATTTCTTATTCAAAAAACATGTTATGATCAGAGGTGGGTTCTAAATCTTCTTACTACCGGTTCTCTCAGCGGTGCGCTGGGGCTGCGCATGCACAGTGCTTTAAAAAAGCTTCCGCGCATGCACAGAAGCAAAATCCAAGATGGCGGTGTCTAGGCAGTTCAGGGGCATGGCAAGCCCGGGTCACTAACGGTTCTACTGAACTAGGCCGGTAAGTTACTAACGGTTTGGTAGAATTGGACCGAACCGTTAGGAAACCACCTGTGGTTATGATACATGTAGGAGTTCATCATTGTTTTTTTGTTTTAAAAATAGATGTCCCTGGACCTCCAATCAACTTTATTTTTGAAGAAGTGAGAAAAAATTCCATAATTTGCAAATGGGATCCTCCTCTTGATGACGGTGGTAGCGAAATCCTGAATTATGTCTTGGAAAAGAAAGACAGCGCCAAAACAGAAACTGGCTGGGTTACAGTCACTTCTACACTTAGGCACTGCAAGTATAATGTGCTTAAACTGATTGAAGGAAAAGAATACGTCTTCCGTGTGAAAGCGGAGAACAGAGTAGGGCCTGGACCACCAGCTGTTTCAAAACCTGTGGTCGCTAAAGATCCATTTGGTAAGTCTTATCTCTTATAAAAAACGGTTCATCATTGCCCTTCAAGACAATGCCTATTGCCACATCTATTGTATCCTAATACTGTATTAATACTTTGATTCGGAGCTGGTCTTCCTCTTCTGTTTTGTGTATTGCCATGGTAGCCTCATTTTGTTTTTTATGCCTAACTGGGGTCTACAAAAGAAATGTTTAGTGGAATTATGATTCCTTCATTAGAAATGAGGTTTGTGATGATCAATATTTGAACAGAATAACAAAATATCTTCAGCCATTTTCTCTTAAATGAGTACCACCCCATATTAGTGGAGAATTGAGAGATTTATTTTAAAATAAATAGTGTGGAAATCATGGATACTTTATTTCATGGTAACCACTGGTAAAATTTCACAGCATTTAGCAGATGACATTCCAAATAAAAGATGACCAGGCTGAGCCCGAGGGAGGGATCAAATTCATCATAAGTCATGAGTCCTTGCATGAGCGCTAGAGATCTAAGTCTTGCCCACCTGGAATGCCTTTCTTATCTCCCACTCATTTCCCTTGACCACTAGTTGGTCAGATTCTTCAAGAGAGTTTAAGCTTGCAATAAATCCTTGTACTCATTTGAACTGCCTGAATCTCCTGATTTCCGCTGTGCTTGACAATACTTTAAGGAAGATAGTACAGCTATTTGAAATTTTTAGTACAATCCTATAGTTTATTACTCAAAAATAAACCCGCTTGTTGAATTTCTGTAGGACTGTATTGAACATCTTATGAATAATGTAAATACTCCATCTGTCAAAGAAAAATTATCGCATGGAATTTCAAATATGTATGTTCTGGCATTAAAAATCCGCTTATTTTCTTGTGTACAGGTCCTCCTGATGCACCTGATAAACCTTTAGTAGAGGAACCTACCAGCAGTAGTATGTTGGTTAAATGGAATGAACCTAAAGACAACGGCAGCCCCATTCTGGGATACTGGATTGAAAAACGTGAAATCAATGGCACTCATTGGGCTCGGGTGAATAAAGATCGTGTGAATGCTCTGGAAACAAGAGTTGAAGGATTGTTGGAAGGATTAACATACATTTTCAGAGTTTGTGCTGAAAATGCAGCTGGTCCTGGCAAATTTAGCCCCCCATCAGATCCTAAAATTGCACAAGATCCAATATGTAAGTTCTTTAATAAATACAGTTATCATTAGTTAAATTAAGGTAGCTTTAAATTACTATCTGCTAACTTGATTTATATATTCATTTTCTTTAGTACCACCTGGCCCACCTATTCCAAGAATCCTTGATACAAGTTCAACATCTATTGACGTAGCATGGGAGGCTCCACTATACAATGGAGGTGGAGACATCATTGGTTACCATGTTTATAAGCAATTTCTGGGTTCAAACGAATGGTCCCGTTGCACAGAGAAACCTGTGAAGGTTCTAAGCTACCTAGTTAAAGGAATTAGAGAAGGTGCTGATTACAAACTTCGTGTGACTGCTCTTAATATTGCTGGAGAAGGGCCTCCTGGAGAAACAGAACCTATAACTGTTGCAGAACCTAAAGGTATTGTTTTTATTTGCTTCGAAATAAATCCTTGAGTGGAAATAATTACTGTCATTATGAAATAATCAATTCTCTCTTTTTTTCTGATTATAGAGCCTCCCACTGTGGAACTAGATGTTTCTGTCAAACAAGGTGTTCAGATACTGGCAGGTCAAACCCTTAGACTCCCTGCTACTGTTACTGGGCGTCCTCATCCTACAATTGTGTGGGCTTTAGAGGATGGGGAAATTGACAAGGACCGGGTGGTGATTGAGAATGTTGGCACTTCATCAGTGTTAAGCATCAAAAATGCACTCAGGAAGGACCATGGAAGATACGTGATTACTGCAACTAACGAGAGTGGCTCCAAATCGGCTGCAACCAGAGCAGAAATATTTGGTAAGAAATGCTAATAAAATGCATTTTATGAAATCATTAATAAAATGCATTTTTATTAAATCATTAATAAAGTGCATTTTTATTAAATCATTAATAAAATGATTTTGAGGAAGCGTTTGTGCCTTTGTTATTATATTTGGTATTTTCTTTTTTTCAGATGTTCCTGGGCCAGTAACTGATCTGCATCCTGTTGTGGTGAACAGAAAAATGTGTCTCCTTAACTGGGATGATCCCAAAGACGATGGAGGAAGTGATATTATAGGCTTCATCGTAGAGAGGAAAGATGCCAAAATGCATACTTGGAGACTCGCTGTGGATACCGATAGATCAAAATGTGATATTACTGGTCTTGTAGAAGGGCAAGAATACAAATTCCGGGTATCCGCCAAGAACAAGTTTGGCTGTGGTCCACCAGTTGAACTTGGGCCACTACTTGCTGTTGATCCCAAAGGTATTGTTTGTTTTTTGTTGTTGTTTTATTAATAAGACTCATGAGGGTATTTGGGGGATACTTTGACTCTTAATTTCAACTGTGAAATAGTTTTATCTATCTATAATACCAAGATTTTTCCTGTTGATAAAAGTCACTGGACTATTTTTTTCCCCACAGTTATAGCTGGGGCATATGCATTTCTTGAAAGAATACCATAGTCCTGTCAAAAGAGCTGTTTCAGCATTACTAATGCCTACAATCTAATGATACGAGTATATTGATTGCTTTTGGGCGAGATAGAATATTTTCCTGGTGATTTAACATGGTCCAGGGAGGAACTACTGCCAACATAAATACATATAAATCTAAATAAATCCAAATAGCCCATGTATCTTTTATATGTCCTTCAGTTCATAAACATATTGCAAGCAGGATTGGGCATAAACAGATCTCCATGCTGTTATCTGGGTAACTCACAGTAGATCACTCATGGTTTCCAGTTATATAATAACCACAATATATTTTGTGTTAAAATATTAGGAGTTCAGTCTAGTTCTGATAGTGAAAGCATATTTGTCCCCAAACACTCTGCCCCTGTCGTTGTTGTGTGCTTTTTGCAGTTGTTCCTGTTTGGTGGATCTTGGGGTTTTTCTTGAAATACAAAATAAATTCAGCAAGGCTAAACTCCGCTTATTTCTAATTTAGATTATTTATGATTAAGAACCAAACGAAAGAAGTACAGTAGGTCACAAAATAATTTATCCTAATAGCCTGGGGAATAAATTTGAAACTCACATAGAACATATGTAAAATATATATTGGAATATCAAAATGCTTGAGTACCAAGAGGAAGCTAGAAATATCAATATTTTCAAATTATCATGAAAACAGACAGAAATGTTAATTATGTTTCTTGTAGAGATAGGGTACACTTTTGTACTCTTTCCAAGATTTGATGAATGCACAACGACCTATCCTTAATCATAACATCATAATTGTAATATAAAAGCTATCTGTTGGCTGATTCTGTCAATGCCTTCTTTTATCAAAGTGCTTTTTGGAATGATAACTGAGTAGTGGGGCAGAGAAATCTTCAAAAGTGCATTAACATGGGCAGAATAATACATGTGTCTAATTCTCTGAAAATAGGAATATAATACCAATAATGCCTTAATTGTAAGTCATACTACTACATAATCATAGATGTGATTTTAAAAAACCTTCTTCCAGTGCAAGTTCAATCAATCAGAAATGAGCTGGAAGGGACCTTCTAGTCCAACCTCCTGCTCAAGCAGGAGACCCTATACCATTTCAGACAAGTGACTGTCCAGTCTCTTCTTAAAAACCTCCAGTGATGAAGCACCCACAACGTTTGATGGCAAGCTGTTCCACTGGTTAATTATTCTCACTGTTAGAAGTTTCTCCTCAATTCCAGGTTGCTTCTCTCCTTGATTGTTTGTCCATTGTTTCTTGTCCAAGGCTTTATAAAGCGGTACTAATACTTCACATAATTTTGATTCTATGCCTCTATTTATACAACCAATGATTGTATTAGCTTTTTTTGACTGCTGAGGCAAACTGCTGACTCATGTTTTAAGTCTGTGAATTAAACCTACCCCTATAACTTCTCACAATAGGCCCTCCAACTGCCCCTGAGAGGTTCATGTACACCGATAGAACAAAATCATCAATTACCCTTGACTGGAAGCCTCCTCGTAATGATGGCGGCAGCCCTATCATTGGCTATCTTGTGGACAAGAGAAGACATGACTCAAATGAATTTGAAAGAGTCAACAAAACACCTTGCCGAGCCACCTCACTTCTTGTGGATAATCTTGCCGATCTGCACATGTATGAATTCCGAGTCAAGGCAGTCAATGAAATTGGAGAAAGTGAACCTTCACTGCCTCTCAACGTTGTTGTACAAGATGATGAAGGTGAAGTGCTTTAATAATTATACCTTAACTTTAATTGGGATAATAATAACATTGGGGTTCTGTTATTGATATGTTTTAAAGAACTGCATTGTTATTGATTGTGGGGGGTTTTCTTTTCAGAACCGCCGACAGTGACGTTGCGCCTGGCCGTTAGGGGAGATACTATCAAAGTTATGGCAGGGCAACCGGTGAACATTCCTGCTGATGTGACGGGTCTTCCAATGCCAAAGATTGAATGGTCCAAAAATGACGTTCCCATTGAGAAAACATCAGATGCCCTTAAGATCACCAAAAAGGAACTATCTAGAACAGAGGCTAAAACTGAAGTCAGTATGCCTGCAGTAGTTAGAAGTGATAAAGGCACTTACACAGTAACAGCTTCCAATCGTTTGGGCTCTGCATTCCGCAACGTTCACGTTGAAGTATTTGGTAAGTATCTGATGAGCTGCTTCATTGATTAATAATGTCTTCCCTTCGTTCTGATATAACACAAGTCTTGAAATTGGCTTTATCTAGATCGTCCTTCTCCACCAAGAAACCTCGCCGTTTCTGACATTAAGGCTGAATCTTGCTGTTTAACCTGGGATGCTCCACTTGATAATGGTGGCAGTGAAATTACTCACTACATTATTGAGAAGCGTGATGCAAGCAAGAAGAAAGTAGATTGGGAGGAAGTATCCAGCACTGTGGTAGACAGACGATTTGGGGTAAATTTGATTTTGAAGAAAAATGCGTGGTTTTAAGATAAAAACTACTGGATGCAAATAAAGACAAGCATTAAAACAATTGTTTATTGTATTTTGATTAAATTCAGGGCTAGGAGATCTTTTAATGCAACGTCTGCTTGGAATGAGCTACCATATGTTAGAACTGCTATTTATAAATAATATGTAGTGCATTATAAAATGCTTGCAAGCTATTGATGTAAAGCATATCCAAACAATTTTGCAGACTGATTTTTTTTTTAACAATTCTGAATATTGTTAAACAAAAGAAACTGGATTGACCAATTTGTGTCTAACGACTTTTAATACGCTGTCTTGAAATTTGTGGCAATAACGCAGATGTTTAATTTTCCAATTAATGACACATACTATTTTGTGCTTTTTGTTATATTTTTCAGGTCTATAAACTGATAACCGATGGTCAATATCAGTTTAGAGTTAGGGCTGTAAACCGGTATGGAATAAGTGATGAATGTCTTTCAGAGAAAGTGGTCATCAAGGATCCTTATGGACTCCCTGGGCCACCTGGAAAACCAAAAGTCATAGATCATACTAGATCATCCATGCTTGTAACGTGGACCCCTCCTTTGGATAATGGTGGAGCACCGATTACCGGCTATTGGCTAGAGAAGAAAGAAGAAGGCGGTGTCTATTGGTCTCGTGTCAACAGAGCACCTGTAACAAAGCCTTCAGTGAAAGGATTGGAATTCAACGTGTTGCGTTTGATTGAAGGCGTCAAATATCAGTTCAGGGCGATGGCTGTTAACATTGCTGGAATCGGTCCTCCCAGTGAACCATCAGATCTCGTCGAAGCTGCAGATCCAATCTGTGAGTATACAGTACAGGGAGAGTATTAAGTGTTACACAATTTCAAAAGACATCCTCTGCTGTTTAGTTTCATTTACCCAGAACCTGTCTAAAAGCGATCCTATGATTTTAGCACATGAAGTATGAGGGGAAATATATTGTGAGTTTCCTCTCATTGTCATAAGAACATATATTCATAATTTATAGCAAATTGCCTTAATTGTTTTAGGTAGTCCTTGACTTACAGCAGTTCATTTAGTGACCGTTCAAAATTACAACAGCACTGAAAAAAGTGACTTATGACCGTTTTTCACCATTACGACCAGTGCAGCAACCCCATGGTCACGCAATCAAAATTCAGAAGCTTGGCAACTGACTCACATTTATGACAGTTGCAGTGTCTTGGGGTCATGTGATTCCCCTTTTGTGACCTTCTGACAAGCACAGTCAATGGGGGAAGCCAGGCTCACTTAACAACCACGTGACTAACTTAACAAATGCAATGATACACTTAACAACTGTGGCAAGAAAAGTCGTAAAATGGGGCAAACTCTAACAAATGTTTCACTTAGCCACATAAAATTTGGCCTCAATTGTGGTCCGTAAACCCGAGGACTACGCATATATAGCCTACATCCTTAGCATTTGAAGCTGTGGGAGGTTTATTTTTATCTCAGCCAAGTAAAATATATATGATTTTTCCCCCCCCTTAAAACAATAAAGACATAATTCTCATTCAGAACATTTTACATTTACCCAATAGTTCCTCCTGGAGCACCATCCTGCCCAGATGTCAAAGATAGAACTAAGTCAACCATATCTCTCGCATGGAAACCTCCACAAAAAGATGGCGGCAGTCCTATTAAAGGTTATATTGTTGAAATGCAAGAGGAAGGTAGTTTGGATTGGAAGAATGTGAATGAGCCAGACAAGCTGTTCCCTACCTGTGAATGCACTGTTCCCAACCTGAAAGAGCTAAGAAAGTACAGATTTAGAGTAAAAGCTGTCAATGCTGCAGGAGAATCAGAGCCAAGTCTTGCTACCTCAGAAATACCATGCAAAGAAATTCTAGGTAAGCATTCTGGAATATTTTGTGTTACAATGTGAAAATAAAGTCAAAGAGTATGAAAGATGGAATAACATGTGAATAGAGAGTCCAGAATAGCTGCCCAATGTATTATTGTTAACTAAGGAGAGGTGAATGGTGTCTAGAATTTCTGTGATTCCTTCTCCAAAGTGGTCTATCTGCTATTAATGTTCTAATGTATTATATTTTATATTTTTCCTATTAGCCCTAGAACTTTGTTAAAATGGGAGGCCTAGCTCTTTTGTACACATATATTTTTCATGAGAAAAATGCATAACTCGGATGATTATAACTAGATTAATTTCAATTATGTGATTTATATCTTGTAGAAGAGCCAGAAATATTTATTGATGTGAAAGCACAAGATTTGCTTTCTTGTCGTACTGGCTCGACAATCAAAATCCCAGCAATTATTAAAGGACGCCCAGTTCCCAAAGTAACTTGGGAATTTGAAGGAGATGCAAAGAAGGCAGTAAAGGTCAGAAAGAAAGAAAATAGCACTGTTTCTAAAGTTTAACTACATTTATTTAAATATCTTTAGATTTACTGTTTTCTCTTTTATTTAAAGGATGGACATAATATACCCGAAGATGCTAAGGTAAGAAATAATATTATATTTGAATTCACTACATTTAATTTTTATTTCAATTTAAATACATTTAAATGTATATATCACTATATTCGCTCTTAGAAAAGTTAACCTCTTTACTTTTTAAATAATCTGTAAGTGAATTCATTTTGATTTTGCCTACATAGGTGGAATCAACTGATACCAGTTCAGTAATTACTATTCCTGAGTGTAACAGAGGTCATTCTGGAAAATATAGTATTACAGCCAAAAATAAAGCAGGACAGAAAACTGTAAATGTGAGGGTGAATGTTCTTGGTAAGTTTATTGAATCTTCATTTTGCACTGATTCTCCAGTAGCGAGGGTTAAAATAAAGCTTAATAATTCCCTGGTGTTTTCTCGTTGATAGATGTTCCTGGGCCACCGAAAGACCTGAAAGTAAGTGATATAACAAGGTGCAACTGTAAACTTTCATGGAAAATGCCAGACAATGATGGTGGAGACAGAATCAGAAATTATATTATAGAGAAGAGAACTGTTGAAGGGAAAGCCTGGACCAAAGTGAATGCAAACTGTGCTGGAACATCATTACTTATACCTGATCTCATAGCTGGACAACAATATTTCTTCCGCGTACGTGCAGAAAACCGCTTTGGTGTTGGTCCACCAGCAGATACAATTCAGAGAACCACAGCCAGAGATCCCATCCGTGAGTTAAATCAAAGTGAAAAACTTGCTTTTATTAGCATAATGTAATGTTTACCAGTGCTTACTCTGCTCTGCTTGTTTCTTTTTTCTTTTTTTTTAAAGAACCTCCTGATCCGCCGATCAAACTTAAGATTGGTGTCGTCACCAAGAACTCTGCCAACTTGACTTGGAAACCGCCAAAGAATGATGGTGGTGCTCCTGTGACACATTACAATATTGAGTGCCTTCGTTGGGATCGGACAGGTCAAGGCAAGGAAGCCTGGCGCCAGTGCAATAAACGTGATGTGGAAGAAACAAAGTTTACAGTTGAGGACCTTAACGAAGGTGATGAATATGAATTCAGAGTGAAAGCAGTAAATGAAGCAGGTCCTAGCAGACCATCAGCTACAGTTGGACCTATTGTTATCAAAGATCAGACATGTAAGTATCATCAGCATCGTTTATTTCAGTCATTGATCAATAACATTTATAGCAATAGCACTTAGACTTATATACCACTTCACAGCGCTTCATAGCCCTCTCTAAGCGGTTTACAGAGATAGCGTATTGCCCCCAACAATCTGGGTTCTCATTTTATCGAGCTCGGAAGGATGAAAGGATGATTCAACCTAAGTCGGTGGGAATCGAACTGCTGGCATGTGGCAGAATTAGCCTGCAATACTCCATTCTAACCACTGCACCACCATGGTTCTATGCTAAAATTAAATCTATCATATTGTGCCAATGGGTTAATCTACTTATTGTAAAAATAACTAAAATTTGAAGTGCTAGCACTAATATAAAGACATACTACCAATACTATTAAATATAGAAATATAATTAGGATTACAAAATCAAGAATGAATACAATGCTATATAAATCTATGTAATTTGTATGCTGTTTTATAAAATATATAGAATGCTAAAAATGATCAAGTATTCATAGTATGAATATCTAACACAGAATCGCAAAATCACAAAAATGTAAAGATATTTCAAAACTGAATATTAATGAAGTGAATTATGATACGAAAATTTACATAGCATAGATGACAGTGAAACTTAAAAAAAACATAAAATACTCCCCCATACAAAAAAAACCAAATATGGTAATTGTTTCAATTGTTCTAATAGCTCCAATGACAAAGATATTGGTTAATAGGTGTAACAAAATGTATATAATAAAATTAACTATGTTAGCAACTGTTACTGACCATTTGTAGGCAAATGTATTATTTGTATTACAAATAATATAACAATATTTTTCTACTTGTTAGAAAATAAAGTATTGAGAAGCAGTCAGAAGTTTTTCACTTCAACATTCAAGTAAAAATATTTTTTACTTCCATATCCTTTGTATTGATAGAATAATTTTTCCTTGGCTTTGTTTGTAGGTCCTCCATCAACTGAACTCAATGAGTTTATGGAGGCAGAAGAAGGAACAGATATTAACATTGTAGCTAAAGTGAAAGGTGTGCCTTTCCCTGCACTGACTTGGGCCAAAGCTCATCCCAAGACACCAGATGACAAACTACCAGTGGTATACGATCAACATGTCAATAAAGCTGTGGGTGAAGACTCTTGCACGTTGGTGATACAACAGTCTCGCAGAAAGGATACAGGCTTGTACACCATAACTGCTGTCAATAATTTTGGAACAGATGCAAAGGAGATGAGACTAAATGTTCTAGGTAAATAATAATCACTTTTCGTTTTGGCAATCTAATTTACTGTTTATTACTTAATGTTATAATTTGCTTCACTTTATGAAATATATTTTTCAGGTCGCCCTGGACCACCAGAAGGACCCATCAAATTTGAATCTATTTCAGCTGATCAGATGACATTGTCTTGGCTACCTCCAAAAGATGATGGTGGCTCTAAAATAACAAACTATGTCATTGAAAAAAGAGAAGCAAATAGAAGGACATGGATCAACGTGACCAAAGAACCTAAGGAATGCATTTTCACAGTTCCCAAGCTGGTTGAAGGTCATCAATATATCTTCCGCATTATGGCACAGAATAAATATGGCATTGGAGAACCTCTTGATAGTGAACCTGAAACAGCAAGGAATCTTTTCAGTAAGTACAGATTTTGTTTCAAACAGATTTACCTAGAAAACATAACTGAAGAGGAATCAGATTTAATCACTATGATCATCACAAACCAGAGTTGTATCAAAACACTACAGACCAAGAGTTATTTCAGATGCATTTATAATGATTATTTAAAGTCTTCAAAAATATTTTTCTTTACATAACTTCTATAGTTCTTTTTAAAAATGCACCTTAATTTTATATCATCTCTCAATTTTGAATTGTATTGAACTGTATAATTTTACTTTATTTATTGTACGCATTCTATTGTACGTTGTGTACAATAGAATTGTGTATGTGTGTGTGGAGAGAGAGAACATATTCTATTCTGGATAATATCTTTATTTTTACTCAGTAAAAACATATTAAAATCTCTGAATTAGAGTCTAAATACTTTATTAAGTACAGTGTTGGAACAAAAAAAATCCAATTTGCTCCAACATTAGGAACCAACCAACCATGCTGATTTTGGGATCTGTTGAATCATCATCACATGTGAAATGATGGTGGTTGGCAGAGAATGCAATAATTATATTGACCCCTGAGCTTTAAGAGGCTGGGTTTAAAAATTGTGCTCCCCCAATTGCTGATAATGTTTCAGTAAGTAGGAGAATTTGAGAGATGTGAGTTACACATCTCTGTTATTTCACACAATTCCAAGTAAAAGCTGCAAAATATTATGCAAAAAAACGAGCCGTAGTACTTTATTTTACAATCTGTGTATCTTTTTTTTTCCCTAGCTGTACCTGGAATTTGTGACAAACCAACAGTAAGCAGCGTCACACATGACTCTATGACTGTCAACTGGGAGGAGCCCGAATATGATGGAGGGTCTCCCGTGACAGGTTACTGGCTGGAACGCAAAGAAACCACTGGAAAGAGATGGACAAGAGTTAACCGTGATCCTATTAAGCCTATGACCCTTGGCGTTTCTTACAAAGTACCTGGCCTCATTGAAGGTTCAGATTATCAGTTCCGTGTATATGCTATCAATGCTGCTGGTGTCGGTCCGCCAAGCATGCCTTCTGATCCAGTCACTGCAAGGGACCCAATTGGTAAATGGCTTCAATTGCTTTTTGTTTCATATGAAAAGAGGCAAAGGGAGGCCTTATCGAACAGCAGGCAGTAGATGCTTATCATAAATAAATATTCTTATGTTTTTCAGCTCCACCTGGCCCTCCAATTCCAAAGGTCACTGACTGGACAAAATCATCAGTTGATCTTGAATGGGCTCCACCATTAAAAGATGGTGGCTCTAAAGTTACTGGTTACCTTGTTGAATTCAAAGAGGAAGGGAAGGAAGAATGGGAAAAGGTAAGTAATGAGACGCCATGAAAATGTATTTCTGACACCTTACGGTAGGGCTTGTTAGTTGGACATATTCAGGAAGTAATGATGAGCGCTCAGCTCCATCCTCCAAGATGTCTCTGCTTCATCAGTCTGACCTCAAGCAGCAGGATCCCTTCTTTGGGTCTCTTCAGGAAGCTTTTACAGAAACATAGATAACCTATGGAGCAAGAGCAGAGGTGGGTTCTGAATCTTCTTACTGCCGGTTCGCCCAGGGTCACGCCTCGAGAGCGCGTGCAAAGCGCACGAGCGGCAATAAAAAAATAGCTTCTGTGCATGCACAAAAGCAAAATCTGAAATGGCAGCGCCCATGGAGACACTGACGGAACCGGCTCCGTGATGTCATCGCGGAGTTACTACCTACTCTATAGAACTGGATAGAACCGGTAGGAACCCACCTCTGAGCAAGAGCAAGGAAGAGAAAATGTGAAAGGCATTTGTATCGGACAAGGCCAGTTAACCTGAAAAGAAATAGAAAAGAGGAAGACAATGCTGCCTGTACACAGACAAACTGCCTATGTTACATCAGCTGCATTTCAGGATGTTTCTATTACAGAAATATTAAATCAAACCAATTATCCGAGAAAGTGCTAGAAGTTAGAAAAACAAATCTCTAATTTTAGAATCACTAGCTGTGACAAGCATCGCTTTTTAAAATGTCATTTTACATACAAATCATCTTAATAGAATAAGACTGTATTTAAAAAATAATAATGGCATATGCTTGTAGTGCAATAACACATATGTACTTAGCTTTCTTTGTGAATTAGGAACACTTGTGGAAAAACTATGACTGTACACAATTTATCTCAGAATTTAATTTAGAAAGGTTACCCACATATCACAGATAGAGATGGTTCTTTCATCTTTTATTCATTATTAATGAATTTTTCCTGATTCGGACCTTTACAGTCAATTGCTATATAAAGAAACAATATTAGAGCCGCCCATATTCCCTTCTGTTCTAGTTTTTCTGCCCTGCAGGAAATATCTTGGGTGACTCTATGTTATTTTTCATTTTCAGGCAAAAGATAAAGAAATAAGAGGAACCAAGTTTGTTCTGGCAGGATTAAAAGAAGGAGGCTTCTACAGATTTAGAGTCAGAGCAATCAATGCTGCTGGTATTGGAGAGCCTGGAGAAGTTACTGAAGTTATTGAAATAAAGGACAGAATAGGTATTTCTTAGGAAAAATGTTATCTTTTTTTTTTCTTAAAAGGGTAAAATATTGAAAATCTATCATTTACCTTATACAATATCTTAATAAATTGGGAAGTATATGAGTGAATAGAGGGAGGCTATATTGCTGAAAAAGGTAAATGCCTTGAAAGATTAGGTGAAAATCATTCATTGCTTGGGGAGGGCCTGTTTTCCCGATAAATTTCATTTTGAACTTATTCTTTTTATACCTAATTACGTCATTCCACAATTGCCATTCTGTTTTATTCCCCACCACCACCTTTTTCTTACCTTCAAGTAAGAAAAATATCTGTTTTCTTCCTCCCTCAGTCTTCTTTGAATGACTGCTGGAAGAAAGTTGTATGTTTTAATGGCTAGTGTATTTCAGTGTATGAGGGTGGTTTGTGAGGGGATTTTATTTATTTATTTATTTAGGAAATTTATATTGCTGCCTATTTGCACATGGCAAGTCAAGGCGGCTTACAAGAATATAAAAACCTCAGATAAAAAAAACAATAAAACTAATAAAAAGAGAGAATCATATAATAAAATAATATAATACATATAATAAAATAACCCCCCGGCCCAGCAACAACACGTCATACGAGTCATTTAATGAGCTCCATCCCGCTCTGTGTTCCCCAGGTCTGCTGGCAGAACCAGGTCTTCAGTGCCTTCCGGAAGAGTGTTAGAGTGGGGGCAGTGGTGGGATTCAAGTAATCTAACAAACCGGTTCTCTGCCCTTATGCTTTCTTCCAACAACCAGTTTGTCAAACTGCTCATTAAGTTAACAACCGGTTCTCACGAACTGGTGCGAACTGGATGAATCCCACCACTGAGTGGGGGCCATTCTAATCTCTGGGGGAATGATGTTCCAGAGAGAGGGAGCAATTAATTATTATTCATGCATTTAAGTGTCTTTCGGCCATGCCCTTTTTTAGACTAGTACGTCTTAAGACAACATGTGCGTACATGCAAATACACCCAGAGAGCTATACATACAGGCACACATATGTAATGCGTCATATACACATATTTAGACAGAGTCTTCAGAATTAGTTTTATTTGCTGAAAAGGAGAGGAAATTAGGCGTTGTACAGGATTTTTGTACCTGCTTATACTTTTTTTTCCTATCTACTCCAGCTTCCGTTTCGAAAGGTATGGCATATGTAAAATGCATTCTTTTTTTTCTACAGTGCCTCCTGATCTTCATCTGGATGCCCATGTAAAAGACAGAATTGTTGTTCATGCTGGTGGGGTCATCCGCATTATAGCTTATGTCTCAGGAAAGCCAACTCCAACTATTACTTGGAGCAGGGATGAAAGACCTCTGCCGGAAGAAGCTAAAATTGAGGAAACTGCAATCAGTTCTTCTATGGTCATAAAGAACTGCAAAAGAAGTCACCAGGGTATCTACACGCTCCTTGCTAAAAATGCAGGTGGAGAAAGAAAGAAGACTATAATCGTTGATGTGCTAGGTAAGCTGCAAAAAGCTGAATATCTTAATATCACTATTCTTGAGGATCTTAGTTCTTGATGGCAAATGTTCATCCTGATTACATTGTTCTTTTTCCTTAACAGATGTACCTGGTCCAGTTGGAGTTCCATTCCTTACGGAAAACCTAACCAATGACTCTTGCAAACTTACATGGTTTTCTCCAGAAGACGACGGAGGTTCAGCTATTACCAACTATGTTCTTGAAAAGCGTGAAGCAGATCACAGAGCTTGGACACCAGTGACTTATACTGTCACCAGACAAAATGCCACCGTGCAGGGGCTGATTGAGGGCAAATCATACTTCTTCCGCATTGCACCGGAGAATATCATTGGCATGGGCCCCTTTGTAGAGACAACAAAAGAGCTCCTAATCAGAGATCCCATCAGTACGTATCTTTATATTTTATCAGCAGAGATTGCAATAAAAGTAGTTTTAGGAATATGTGTTTAATCTGCTGCATTTGTTTATTTCTAGCCGTGCCTGAGAGGCCTGAGGATCTTGAAGTAAAGGCAGTAACTAAGGAGTCTGTTACACTGACTTGGAACCCACCCAAGTATAATGGTGGCTCTGATATAACCATGTATGTTTTGGAAAGCCGACTCATTGGAAAGGATAAATTTACTAGAGTTACAAAAGAGAAAATGCTTGATCGGAAATACACCGTGGAAGGATTGAAAGAAGGTGACACTTATGAGTATCGTGTGAGTGCTTGCAATATTGTGGGACAAGGCAAACCTTCATTTTGCACAAAACCCATCACTTGCAAGGATGAAATTGGTAAGTTTGATCTCTGGAAGCCACCCTACTAGCATGCACCAGTTGACTTCCATTATTATTATTATTTTTAATGCTCATTTTTCTTTTCTTTTTCTTAAACAATATTTTTAGCTCCTCCCCAACTTGAGCTTGATATCCGAGAAAAACTGACAGTCCGCGTAGGAGAAGCATTCAGTTTGACTGGCCGATATTCAGGCAAGCCAACACCAAAGATTACTTGGTACAAAGATGACATTACAGTGAAAGAAGACAAACGAACTATGATCCAGACTGCTCCGGTTACAATTTGCTTGGGTGTATTAAAATCCGTCCGCGAAGATTCAGGCAAATATAGTGTTGTTGTAGAAAACAGTTCAGGATCAAGAAAAGGACTCTGTCAAGTTACTGTTGTTGGTAAGTCTTGTTCTAAGACTCAGTTTACAATATTTGCTTGGAAGATCTGTGTGAGAGTTGATTGAGTATAGTTAAAAAAGCATATGAATTATTTGTCAGGGTTCCAACCGATGCCCTAATGAAAGCAGGAGCCTCAAGCAAAGTTTCAAGAAAAATCCAGTTGTTTATTAGAAGCACCATGTCGGCACGGACCAAGTGAAGCCAGCTCTGACTTCACTCAATTTGTGCCTTGCCTCTGACCTTGTTTCCCCCTCCCCCCAAGGCATGTCATCAGTCACATTCCCCAACGAAGCAATTTCATGGGTTGTAGAAATCACTCCCTCTGGCCGTTACTGGTTTCTGTGGAGATAGCCTTAATTTTGGGCAGCAAGGATGTGTTTTGTTTTGTCTGAGGTGAAAATTCCTTGATGCAGCTGCGAAGCTCAATTCCCAATCCCCCTGCCTATGGCAACTTGGGAGCAGGTCAGGAAAGCTTCACGAATTGATATTGTTAATGTGTTCTTTGAATTATAACTGAATTATAGCATAGATTGGGAATATAAATTCCTGCTGATTTGAAAGATGAGCTGACCATGAGGTGCCTCTGCCAATTGTTTCTTTTCAGAACAGCACCTATATTAAAAAGAGTCCCATTTTGATGAGATGGGCAGCTATATAAATATGATGAATGAATGAATGAAATGGGCAGCTATATAAATATGAATGAATGAATGAATGAATGAATGAATGAATGAATGAATGAATGAATGAATGAATGAATGAATGAATGAA
>JANHFT010002602.1:65405-82837 GCA_032467955.1 Pseudoxenodon macrops | reverse complement strand
TACAAGCAACAAGTTACAGTCCTGCAGTCATAAGTGGGAGGAGATGGTGATAGGAATGATGAGAAGTCTAATAGTAACAGTAATGCAGTCTTAGTAAATAGTTTTAGCTGTGGTGAGGGAATTATTTGTTTAGCAGAGTGATGGTGTTCGAGAAAAAACTGTTCTTGTGTCTAGTTAGCACTGTATACCGTCTTTGGGCATTGTCAAATCTGTGCATTTTTATTTGAATTGTTTGTGTGTTATATTTGTATTTATATATATACATATGTATACATTTATATTTGTATGCTTTTCAACAGACCGTCCTACACCTCCAGTGGGTCCTGTCATTTTTGATGAAGTACATAAAGACCACTTTGTTATTTCCTGGAAACCTCCTTTGGATGATGGTGGCAGTCCAATTACAAATTATATTATTGAGAAGAAAGACGCTAACAGAGATCTCTGGATGCCAGTTACATCAGCAAGCGTCAAAACAACATGCAAAGTTCCTAAATTACTGGAAGGAAGAGACTACGTTGTCCGAATTTATGCTGAAAATCTGTATGGCATAAGCGATCCACTGGTATCTGATGAAATGAAAGCCAAGGATCGTTTTAGTACGTCGCCTATTTTCTAATCTATTTTAATTACTTACCTGCCACAGTCTTACATCACAGTTCATATACCTATTGTTCTATAAATGGGTTTTAAAAGTAATATGTTTTTTTTTGCAGGTGTTCCTGAAGCACCAGAGCAGCCAATTGTTAAGAATGTCACCAAAGATTCCGCATTAGTTACCTGGAACAGACCACGTGATGGAGGAAAACCAATAACCAAGTATATTCTTGAAAAGAAGGAAACCATGTCTAATCGATGGACGAAAGTTACACAAGAACCTATTTATCCAGATACCCAGTTTAGGGTACCTGATCTCCTTGAAGGCTGTGAATATGAATTCCGGGTTGCAGCAGAAAATGAAATTGGTATTGGTGACCCAAGCCCCCCATCAAAACCAATCTTTGCTAAGGATCCAATTGGTATGTTTTAAAACACTTTCTTACCTGCTCTTCTCTGAATCAGCATTTTCAGACAAATATTTTCTCTTCTCATGGCTGCTTTCTTTCTTTTCTTTTTAACAGCTAAGCCAAGTCCTCCGATTAATCCAGAAGCGGTGGATAAAACTAAAAGTTCAGTGGATTTGTCCTGGCAGCCACCACGTCATGATGGAGGAGGGAAGATTATAGGCTACCTTGTTGAATACCAAAAGGTTGGAGACGAGGAATGGAAGAAAGCCAATTTTACTGCTGATTCTTGCCCTGATACAAAATATAATGTAACTGGCCTCACCGAAGGTACTAAATATAAATTCAGAGTCATGGCAGTTAACGCAGCAGGTGAATCAGAGCCAGCCTATGTCCGTGATCCAGTGGAAGTCAAGGACAGACTTGGTAAGCAGAACGTCACATTTTATTCATTTTAAATGAATACTGTACATGACATGGATGCTTTCTGAACATAAAAACGTGATTTTTTTTTCAGAGCCTCCAGAGTTAATTTTGGATGCTAATATGGCACGGGAACAACATATTAAAGCTGGAACTACACTGAGACTCAGTGCTGTAATTAAAGGAATTCCATTCCCAAAAGTGACTTGGAAGAAAGAAGATAAGGAAGTTTCTACAAAAGCAGATATTGAAATTACAGGCGTTGGTAGCAAACTGGAAATACGTAATGCTGCCCATGAAGATGGAGGAATTTACTCCCTGACGGTGGAGAATCCTCTTGGATCAAAGACCGTTTCAGTAAAAGTCGTTGTGCTAGGTAATTGTCCTAATATGATTTTCAATTGTCAGTGGGAAATATAGATAAGGAGCAGGAGCAAGTAGTGAAAGAGCAAAGAATATTAATCCATTGCATCTTATTTTCATATCCCTTTGCAAATTTGGGGATGAAAAGTTCACAGGGCTATTCAGTTACCTCTCTTAGCCTAGGTGGACTTTTTTTAATTTAAAGGAGCAACGATGAGTATTATTAAATCTATCAAATGAATGTCAATGAATCATTGTTGCTTATTAATATTTTTTACAGATAAGCCTGGGCCTCCCAGGGACCTTCAAGTGAGTGAAGTTAGAAAAGATTCTTGTTACCTAACTTGGAGGGAACCTGAGGACGATGGTGGCTCCGTCATTACCAACTATGTCATAGAAAGGAAGGATGTTGCTGCTGCTCAGTGGTTAGCCATATCCTCCTCGTCTAAGAAACACAGTCTGTTGGCTAAATACCTTATGGAAGGCACTCAGTATCTCTTCCGTGTTGCTGCTGAGAATCAATATGGACGAGGACCTTTTGTTGAAACTCACAAGCCAATTAAGGCTATGGATCCACTTCGTAAGCCTATTTCAATTATTATTATTATTACTATTATTACTATTATTATTTCTTTCATTCATTAAACATGAAACTCAGTCAACTGAACATTTAAAGATGTGTCACAAATACCATTGACTGGTGCTAATGGTTGATACATGTTGCTGCCAGCGACCTAGGTATCAACCAAGTATCTTCTTAAAATATATGATGTTCCAAGTAGCGCAGTTTTTATTATTATTATTATTTACTTCATTCATTAAACATGAAACTCAGTCAACTGAACATTCAAAAATGACTGGTGCTAATGGTTGATACGGGTTGCTGCCCCATGCAGGAATCCAGATAAAACCACATGACTATCCATACTCTGCTATAACACATTCAGTAAAAAAAAAGAGCTCACCACATTCCTAGATAATTGGCTCCAGCCAAACATCTCTCACCATCAGAGGTTTTTCCAACATTCAGCCAAAATATAACTTCCTGCAATTTAAGAGCATTGATCTATATCCTACATTCTGGTACGATAGAGAACAGGATTTGACCTTCTCCTAAGTCAGGGCTGTCAAACTCTCGGTCCATGGGCTGGATGCATCACATGCTGGCCACGCCCACACCCAGTTTAGCGAAGGGGATGGAAGCCCCGATACGTCAAGTGACAATGCCATAACGATGTGAGTTTGACATCCCTGTTCTGAGTCACTCTCCTTTTGCTATTTGATAATCACATTTCTCCTCAGACAAAATTCTTAATGATAAACATGCCCAGTTTTTTTTAATTTCTCCTGATAAAGCTTATTTTTATTTATTTTGCCTTTCTTTCCATCTATTCCAGTTTCTCAAGTGCTTTCTTAAACTGTTTTGTCCTGAACTGGACATGGTACTTGAAATATAATCTGACCAATGTAGAATGTAATAGGTTTAGGAAGTACACCTTTTTTCATGTTTAACAAACATTACATGCATGTTTTAATATGTTTAAAAGCAGAAATATGATTTTACTATCTTCTTGTGTTATAAGATCCACCTGGACCACCTAAGAACTTACATCATGTAGATATTGACAAGACAGAAGTCTCTCTTGCTTGGAATTGGCCTGATCGTGATGGTGGTGCTGAAATAACTGGATTTTTGGTGGAATACCAAGAAGAAGGAACAGAGGACTGGACAAAATTCAAGACAGTTCCTGTGCCAGAATGTGTTGTTACAGGCTTACAACAAGGAAAGATTTACAAATTCCGTGTGAAAGCCCAAAATATTGTGGGTCTTAGTCTTCCAGACACAACTATACCCATTGAGTGCCAAGAAAAGATAGGTAAATTCTAGTTTTATGGATTTCATACGGTACATCTTTTTAGTAATTATTGCCTATTTTAATTCCTAAGATAAACCATATGGTAACATTTATTTATTTATTTTTATTTCAGTGCCTCCATCTGTTGAGCTAGATGTGAAATTAATAGAAGGGCTTGTTGTTAAAGCTGGCAGCACAGTAAGATTCCCTGCAATCATGAGAGGAGTACCCATTCCCACTGCAAAGTGGGTCACTGATGATACTGAGATCAAATCAGAAGGCAATTACAAAATTGATACTGACAACTATTCAACAGTTCTTACTATTAAAAGTTGTACAAGAAAAGATACTGGAGAATATTTACTCACAGTATCCAATCTAGCTGGAAGCAAAACTGTAGCAGTTCACTTAACCGTCTTGGATGTTCCTGGTCCTCCTACTGGCCCAATTGATATTGTAGAAGTCGCTGCAGATCACATGGTTATTGCTTGGCGGCCTCCTAAAGACGATGGTGGAAGTCCTGTAACGAATTACATTGTTGAAAAGCGAGAGTCAAAGAAAGAAAGCTGGGGAATGGTCTGCTCATCCCTTAGTCAAACGAGACTTAAAATTCCACGCCTACAGAAGGGTGCTGAATACATCTTCCGAGTTCGTGCAGAGAACAAGATAGGCATTGGACCGCCTCTTGATTCTCAACCCACAGTTGCTAAGTCTATGTTTGATCCACCATCTCCTCCTGGTAAACCAACAGTTCATGATATTACTGAAAATGCTGCAACGGTAAATTGGACTATGCCAAAGTCGGATGGAGGAAGCCCAATAACTGGATATATTCTTGAACGACGTGAAATTTCTGGCAAGTGGATACGAGTAAATAAATCACCAGTACTTGACCTGAAGTTCAGAGCTACAGGCCTTTATGAGGGCAACACATATGAATTCCGTGTTTTTGCAGAGAATAGCGTTGGCCTAAGCAAACCATCTCCAGTTTCTGACCCAATAAAAGCAACACGTCCTATCTCACCTCCTGGACCTCCAATTAATCCAAAGCTCAAAGATAAGACCAGAGAAACAGCTGAACTGGTATGGACAAAACCACTCAAAGACGGTGGTAGCCCTATACTGGGATATGTCGTAGAATGTCAGAAAAGTGGAACAACTCAATGGAATAGGATTAATAAAGATGACCTTATCAGACCGTGTGCTTTTACAGTACCTGGGCTAATTGAAGGAAATGAATATAGATTCCGTATCAAAGCTGCAAATATTGTTGGAGAGGGAGAACCTAGAGAATTGCCTGAAACAGTTGTTGCTAAAGACATTCTGTCTCCTCCAGAGCTAGAACTGGATGTGACCTGCCGTGATGTCATTACAGTTAGAGTAGGCCAAACAATAAAGATCCTAGGCAAAGTGAAAGGTAGACCAGAGCCTGACATAACATGGTCGAAAGAAGGCAAAATACTGACGAAAGATAAGCGCACTGACATAATTCAAGAAGTTCCACGCATAGAACTACAAATTAAATCATCTACAAGAGCAGACCATGGCAAGTACATTATTGCAGCTAAAAACAGCAGTGGGCATGCCCAAGCATCAGCCATTGTTAATGTACTTGACAGACCTGGACCTTGTAGGAACCTGAAAGTAAGCTATGTCACTAAGGATTCCTGTATGATCGCTTTCGAGAATCCAGAAGATAATGGTGGCTCTGAAATTACAAATTATATAGTAGAATATCGCCAACCAAATCAGAAAGGCTGGTCAATAGTCTCTTCTGATCTTACCAAGAGGATGGTAAAAGCACATCTCATAGAAAATCATGAGTATTTCTTCCGTGTTTGTGCAGAAAATAAAGTAGGTGCAGGCCCTACTGTTGAGACCAAGACTCCAATCCTTGCCATTAATCCAATTGATAGGCCAGGTGAGCCTGAAAATCTTCATATTACAGAAACAGGAAAGACATTTGTGCATCTGAAATGGAGACGGCCAGACTATGATGGTGGTAGCCCCAATTTATCTTACCACGTTGAGCGAAAACTGAAGGATTCAGACGAATGGGAAAGAGTACACAAAGGCAGCATTAAAGAAACGCAGTATATGGTTGACAAATGCGTTGAAAATAAAATTTATCAATTCAGAGTTCAAACTAAGAATGAAGGAGGAGAAAGTGATTGGGTAAAAACAAGTGAAGTTGTTGTTAAAGAAGAAGTGCAAAAGCCAGTACTTGAGTTGAAATTGTCCGGAGTACTTACTGTGAAAGCTGGTGAACCAATTAAAATTGAAGCAGGGCTTAAAGGCAAGCCACAGCCAGAAGTTATTTGGTCAAAGGATACTGAAGATTTATCCAAATCTCCCAGGGTCAAAATTGAAACAACTTCACATTCATCTAAGTTGCTTCTTGCAAAATCGAGACGCACTGATGGCGGTAAATATGTTATAACAGCCACCAACCCGGTTGGTAGCTTTGTAGCGTATGCTACTGTAAATGTTTTGGACAAACCAGGACCAGTAAGAAATCTCAAAGTCTCTGATATTTCAACTGACAGATGTAAAGTCGGCTGGGATCCACCTGAAGATGATGGTGGTTGTGAAATACAGAACTACATCATAGAGAAATGTGAAAGCAAGCGTATGATTTGGACCACCTATTCCTCTTCAGTGATAATGGACTCTGTACAAGTATCCCACCTAATAGAAGGGAATGAATATATCTTTAGGGTCCGTGCAGAAAACAAAATGGGCACTGGTCCACCAACAGAAACTAAGCCAATCATAGCCAAAACAAAATATGATAGACCTGGCCGCCCTGATCCACCAGAAATCACAAGAGTCAGCCAAGATGAGATGACTGTGGTTTGGAATCCACCAGAATACGATGGTGGAAAGTCAATCACAGGGTATATACTAGAGAAGAAGGAGAAGAGGTCACTAAGATGGGTTCCTGTTACCAAAACTGCAATTCCAGAAAGACGCAAGAAAGTTACAGATATAATTCCTGGATATGAATACCAATTCCGTGTGAAGGCAGAAAATGAAATTGGAATTGGTGAACCAAGTTTCCCATCCAGGCCAGCAGTAGCAAAAGACCCAATAGGTAATGATCTTTCCTGTAACATTGAATTACCATTTGAACACTCTGTTTAACTCGCTGAATTGCTTATTTTTGTACTTTGATATGTTTTACAGAACCACCTGGTCCCCCCGTCAATCTTAAGGTTGTCGATAGCACAAAGACGTCTATCACACTTGGCTGGGGAAAGCCACTCTATGACGGTGGTGCTCCAATTATTGGATATGTGATAGAAATGAGGCCAAAAACTGAGAAAGCTGGTCCCAATGAAGGGTGGAAAAGATGCAATGTTGCGGCGCAGGTCGTTCATACAGAATTTACTGTGACGAGTCTGGATGAGAAAGAGCTGTATGAGTTCCGCGTTTCTGCCCAAAATCAGGTTGGCATTGGTCCTCCAGCTGATTTGAAGGAAGCTGTTTCTCCAAAAGAAATACTTGGTAATTTTCCTATTCAACCATTAAATTATGTGTTACTGATTTTCTACTTTGCAGGGTGCTTTCACAAACAACACTCTTTTTCTTTTTCTTTTCAGAATCCCCAGAGATAGATTTGGATGCTAGCCTGAGGAAATTACTCATAGTCAGAGCTGGATGCCCCATCAGACTCTTTGCTATTGTTAGAGGACGACCAGCACCTAAAGTCACCTGGAGGAGAGTTGGAATTGATAATGTGATAAGAAAGGGCCAGGTTGACTTGGTTGACACAATGTCCTTCTGTGTCATTCCTAATTCAACTCGAGATGACTCGGGCAAATACTCTTTGACTGTTGTTAACCCTGCTGGAGAAAAAGCAGTGTTTGTCAATGTCCGCGTTCTTGGTAAGTACCAGGCATAATCAGGGATAGTAATCTGCTGCCTTGTTTGGTTTAACAAACTGCTGAAGATTGGTTAATGCTGTACTATACCCTTTGTTTTCTTCATAGATACTCCTGGACCTGTTGCAGACTTCAAGGTCTCTGATGTCACTAAAACGACATGCCAGCTCTCATGGACCCCACCTGAGAATGACGGCGGTAGTCCTGTCACACACTACGTTCTGGAAAAGCGTGAGGCTGATAGAAAAAGCTGGGGAACTCTTATTTCAGATATAAAGAAGACTAGTTTCAAAGTTACTAACCTTATGCCTGGTACTGAATACTTCTTCCGAGTAACTGCAGTCAATGAATATGGCCCAGGCGTTCCAACCGATACACCAAAGGCAATCATGGCAACAGATCCACTAAGTAAGTATTTGTTAATGTAGCTTTCTCCCCAACAAATTGCAATGCTGAGAAAACCCACTAAAATAATAAGTATTTGAGCACAATATATAAATAGTACATTATATGAAAGCATACATTAAGAATATTTAGGAGTCTATATTACTATCATTATTAGAACCATCATGATGAATTTCACACATTAAAACAATTTTAAAAATACTGGATTGCTTACATCATGTATATACTTTCCAGTAGCCCTACAAAGGTAAGAATTTAGAGTAGAAGCCCAGGACTCAACTTAGAAGAATAAACAAAAGAGTCCAAATATATACAGAGTTTTAAAATCACTTTCTCGCAACTTATTTATTCGGTACAAAATCGAACTGGATTAAATTGTTAAAGAATTGAAAGAATATACTAGTTAGCCATAAGAGGTTGCAATGATTTTAGAAATGATTTAATTCAAACAACTGCTGCTTAGAATATTTATATTTTACTTTTTATTCTTGCCTGTTTTATTTTTAAGGTGTGCCTGATCCTCCAAGGAAACTTGAAGTGGCTGAAATTACCAAGAACAGCGCTACATTAGGATGGCTGCCACCACTTCGTGACGGTGGTGCCAAAATCGATGGCTATATTGTTTCCTATCAACAAGAAGGGCAGGCTGAGGATCACTGGACTCAGTACTCAGTTGTAAAAGATCTTAACATTGTTGTTGCTGGCCTAAAAGAAGGGAAGAAATATAAATTTAGAGTGGCTGCCAGAAATGTTGTTGGAGTAAGTTTACCAAGAGAAACGGAAGGCATGTTTGAAGTCAAAGAACAACTCAGTAAGTAATGAGGATCAAATATTTGTATTGATGTCTTTTATCGAAATCAGTTTATATGGCACCGATCTTACTAATGCAACTATGGTGGCTAATAAGATTTTAAAATACCAGTATAAAAATATTTGCCAAAATCAATTAAAAGCGTAAAGTGGCTGGCAAAGAAACCTTGCACAAGTATTGTGGGCTCAATTGCTCTCCTGAGACACAAGGCTGGGAAAATAGCTAAATCTTTAAGGCTTTCCGAAAGATCAGCCTTATTGGGGCCAGCCTAACCTCTGGTGATATGATATTCCAGGGGACAGATGCAGGTACAGAAAAGGCACGTTTCCCTGGGTCCCACTAGATCAGGGGTCCCCAATCCCCAAAAGGTGGGGGACCACGACACTAGATGATAGCCTCTGATCGATGAGATTTTGGAGCAGACCCCTCTTGCCTGACTTAATAAAAGAGGTAGAGATAATGAGAGTACAGCATTCCTTTAATCACCCCGACCCCATATCATTCAGGTCTTTATAAGTAATAGCACCTTGAATTGCATCCAGAAGCCAGTCTGAGCAAAGCAAAGGTGTAACAACAGCATAATGAGGTTTATGTGCATGATTCTATTTTGGATCGACTGAAACTTCCAGATGTTCTTCAAGAAAAAGCTCTACATAGATTCTCATTACTATACTCTGTTCAGAGGTGACCAAAACATGAGTGACTGTGTACAGTGCCTCTTGATCCACGAAAGGATAGAATTGGTGCCTCCCTGCCTTGACTGCCACCTGATCTTTGAACAGGAACCATCAATCCAGAGAATACCCAAATTGTACGCTGGTTCTGACTAGAGTAGTATAACCCCATGCAGAGTTAAAAATGGATGATCATCCAATGCAGGAAGCTCTAAAACCGGAAGTCACTTCATCTTGGCTATGATTGAGCTGAAGCCTGTTCACACACACACCCCATGCACCCAACTTAAGTCACTCCTATTATCCAGATGATGAAAATTAGCAGGAGCCTGAGATTTAGTTTAAAAAAGAGCTTTTTGCTGACATCGGTTGAAGATTTTTTCAGAATTACATATGTAAAATATAAAGTAACTGAGTTGTTCATTCGTTTTATTTGCCTCAAATGACAATTTTCCTTTGTTGCTTTTTAATCGCAGTGCCACCTAAAATCCTGATGCCAGATCATATCAGTCTGAAAGCTGGACAGAAACTCAGAATTGAGGCATATGTTTATGGGAAACCTCAACCAACCTGTAAATGGATGAAAGGAGACCAAGATGTGCTTACTTCTAGTCGCCTGGCAGTGCATAAAGCAGAGGGCACTTCGGTTCTTATTATTAAAGATGTAACTAGGAAAGATAGCGATTATTACAGCCTCACAGCAGAAAACAGCTCCGGAGTAGCTACTCAGAAAATCAAAGTCATCGTCATGGGTATGCTTGATTTTCTTATCCCGAGCTCGAGAAGTTCTTACACATTTACCTTTTGTGTGTTTCTCAAAATCTATACTAATTTGCATCTATATTTGTGTATCTTTCTATAGATATCCCTGGACCACCTCAGCCACCATTTGAAATTTCTGATATAGATGCCGACGCCTGTAGTTTGTCATGGCACATCCCTCTTGAAGATGGTGGTAGTAACATCACTAACTATGTGGTTGAGAAGTGTGATGTCAGTCGCGGTGATTGGATAACTGTAGTAGCTTCTGTCACAAAAACAAATTGCAGACTTGGAAAACTGACCCCTGGTCAGGAATATATGTTCCGTGTTCGCGCTGAAAACCGATTTGGCATCTCTGAGCCACTTCAATCTGATAAGATGGTTGCAAGGTTTCCATTTGGTATGTCTGACTGTCCATTTATACTGCTGTCCCCATTGGGATATTTGTTGAATACTGTTAGCATTATTTTTAAAAACCTATCTTCTATTTTACTGCAGATGTTCCCAGTGAACCCAAAAATGCACGGGTTACCAAAGTAAACAAGGATTGCATTTTTGTAGCATGGGATAGGCCAGACAGTGATGGAGGCAGTCCAATAACTGGCTATCTCATTGAACGTAAAGAAAGGAACAGTTTGCTGTGGGTCAAGGCCAATGATACCCTTGTGAGGTCCACAGCGTACCCATGTGCAAACCTAATTGAAGGGCTAGAATACACATTTAGAATCTACGCTCTGAACAAAGCAGGTGCAAGCAAGCCTAGCAAACCAACAGATTACGTGACTGCAAGGACACCAATTGGTAAGTTAAACATTTTGTACATATTTCGCTATAGTGTACTAATATAAGTTGTTAGTATTAAGGCTTGTTCCAAAATTTTATAATATCAAATATATTCAATACCTCAAAAGTTTCAAAAGGAGAGTAAAGCATAGACTTATATTTGTTCTACTCATAGATCATACCCAAAACTTGTTTTGCCTTTGTTCTCTGGGTTTTATAAGACTCCTTAAAACAATGCAGTGTTAAAACGGAGGCTAAACTACATGGCTAAAATAAGCAAGTTACATGGAAGCTAAACTTGATCTCATTTGTAATTTTAGATCCACCTGGTAAACCTGAAGTTATCGATGTGACAAAGAGTACTGTGTCTCTTATCTGGGCAAGACCAAAACATGATGGCGGTAGCAACATAATTGGATACTATGTTGAAGCCTGTAAGCTGCCAAGTGCTAAATGGATCCGGTGCAATTCTACTCCCCATCAGATCCCTCAAGAAGAGTACACCGCAACTGATTTGGAGGAAAATGCTCAGTACCAATTCAGAGCAATAGCAAAAACAGCAGTAAACATTAGTCCACCTTCTGAACCTTCTGACCCAATCACTGTTCGCGCAGAAAATGGTAAGGTTTATTACCATTAGGTTTATTGGGTTTATTACCTAATATTAAAGCTGAGCTTCATACTTCTCGCAAAGTAGTCTTCACGATTCGTTCTTTCTTTTTTAACTTTTCAGTACCACCAAAGATAGAGCTTGGAGTAGGCATGAAAGCCTTACTTGTTGCAAAGGCTGGAACCAATGTTTGCCTGGAAGCGAATGTCTATGGCAAACCTATGCCAACTATTACTTGGAAGAAAGAAGGGGAGCTTATAAAACCAGTGGAAGGAATTAAGGTCACCACCAAGAGAAACCAGTCTACTGTGGAGCTCTTCAGTGTCATTAGAAAGCAGACAGGAGATTATACTATTACTGCTGAGAATGCAAGTGGTTCCAAGTCAGCCACTATAAAGCTTAAAGTGTTAGGTAAGTTAAAGATGAATGAGAACTGGGCTATCCTGTTAATATGTGATGGATCTAGAATCTCACTGTCAAACAATTGTGTTTCCCAGACAAACCTGGTCCTCCAGCTTCAGTGAAGATCACAAATATGTATGTAGATCGAGCCATGCTCTCTTGGGAACCTCCTCTTGAAGATGGCGGGTCAGACATTACAAATTACATTGTTGACAAACGTGAAACGAGCAGACCCAACTGGGCTCAAGTGACTGCAAATGTCCCAATCACGAGCTGCAGTGTTGAGAAGCTGATTGAAGGACACGAGTACCAATTCCGCATTTCTGCGGAGAACAAATACGGAGTAGGCGATCCGATCTTGACGGAAAATGCGGTGGCTAAAAACCCATATGGTAAGCCCATCTTAGTAACTCCTTCAGTCCGATTGTTAACTGAGTTATAGCTTAACAACTGCTTAAGTACACTTTAAATATTTATTTTTAGATGTACCCGGGCCTTGTGATCCACCAATAATTAGTAATATAACAAAGGACTTCATGACTGTGAGCTGGAAACCGCCTGCTGACGATGGTGGCTCCCCTATAACTGGATATATTGTTGAGAAACGTGAAACAAAAGCTCTTAACTGGACAAAAGTGAACAGAAAGCCAGTCATTGAAAGAACAATAAAGGCCACTGGACTCCAAGAAGGAACAGAATACGAATATAGAGTAATTGCCTTCAATAAAGCTGGACCAGGCAAACCGAGTGGAGCATCTAAGGCAGCATATGCTCGTGATCCTCAGTGTAAGTTGACGGGCGCGCACACATGTGCACGCACGCACGCACCCACGCATTATTTTTTTATGGCTATGTCCAAATGTTTCTGCCATATATAACTGTGCTTTTGTTTTTATTCCCAGATCCTCCTGGGCCCCCAGCATTCCCGAAAGTTGTTGATACTACACGTAGCTCTATCAGCCTGTCTTGGAGCAAACCAGCATATGATGGTGGAAGCCCCATTATTGGCTATCTCGTTGAAGTGAAACGAGTTGACACAGAAAACTGGGTCCGATGCAATTTGCCAAAGAATTTGCCCGATACACATTATGTAGTAACTGGACTTTCAGAGAACACAGAATATCAGTTCCGCATTTATGCGGTCAATAAGATTGGCTACAGTGACCCAAGTGATGTACCCGACAAACACCTTGCCAAGGATATTCTAAGTGAGTACTTTGAAAAGGAACTGAATTGGTAATTTTAATCCAGGGAGAGAAGCTCAACCTGTGAATTCATGTGAGCCTGTTATAGAAACCCTTGTCTTTCAGTTCCCAACAATGATGAAACAATCCACACCTCTCTGTTCCTAAAAATCTTGTTTAATATAAAACTATCTACTTTTCATGCCAACCATAATAATATCCGTCTTTTTCCTTACTGAAAACATTGTTCACCCTTCTACTTTAAGAAAGCATTTTTTTTTCTCTTTCTGAAATATATTTCCAAGAACAAGTTTGAACAAGTGGTTAAAACACTAAGCTAAAAACCAGGAGACTGTGAGTTCTAGTCCCACTTTAGGCATGAAAGCCAGCTGGATGAACTTGGGTCCATCTCTCTCAGCTCAACTCACCCTGAGGTTTGCTGTTGTGGGGAAAATGGGAAGAGGAAGAAGTAGTAGCTATGTTTGCCACCCTGAGTTATTTCTAAAAATAATGAAGATGGGATTAAAAAATAATGAAATACTTTTTAGTATAAAAGTATTCCTCATGGGAAATACCTAGACAGCAACACTATACCATGTGTACATTCCAATTTTATTGGAAGCCTGGAGTGACAAGAGGTATGCTTAATTCAAGATTCTATACAGAAGGAAGTAAGAAATAGAATATAAAATAGCAATAGCACCTAGACTTATATAGTGCTTCATAGTGCTTTATAGCACTGTCTCAGCAGTTTACAAATGTCAGAATATTGCCCCAAACAATCTGGGTCCTCTTTTTACTGACTTCAGAAGGGTGGAAGGCTGAGTCAAGCTTGAGCCAGTTAGGATTGACTGTAGGCAGAGTCAGCCTGCAATACTGCAGTTTAAACATTCACCATAATGCGAGAAGCTTCTCTCTGCTTTGGTTAAATAACATGCTGTCTGAAACTTTGAAGGGAAGTCTGAAGGACCTTTTAGAAGAATTTTCTCTCTGCACTTCCTAACCATCATTTTCCTATTTTTAATTCTTTTAATCCTCATTCATTTTATACTTTCCGATCTTCGTTCAAACCGTTGATTTTTTAAAATCTTCTATTTGAAATTCAGTTCCACCTGAAGGAGAACTTGATGCTGAATTGAGGAAAGTTCTAGTATTGCGTGCTGGAGTCACAATGAGGATTTATGTGCCAGTAAGAGGACGACCGCCTCCAAAGATTTTTTGGACTAAAGTGGATGCCAACATAAGAGACCGGCCAGGAATGGACATCAAATCAACTGATTTTGATACTTTCCTGCGTTGTGAAAATGTCAATAAATACGATGCTGGGAAATATGTCTTGAATTTAGAGAACAGCTGTGGCAAAAAGGCATATACCATTGTAGTCAAAGTGCTTGGTGAGTGCCAAATCTCTACCTGTTTATCTGTTTAAACACATGCATCTTTTCAAAACCCAATAGTTCCAAAGTCGCAAATTCTTCTGACTTTATATGCAAAAGTATTGTATATTTTAGTCAATAATTGCTGTTGTCGTTCACTTGTTTTAATGCAGATACTCCTGGTCCCCCTATTAACCTGATTGTAAAAGAAGCATCTAAAGATTCTGCTTTCATCTCGTGGGAGCCTCCTCTCATAGACGGTGGCAGCCCAGTGAAGAACTACGTGGTTGAAAAACGCGATGCAGAAAGAAAATCGTGGTCTACGGTGGCTACTGAATGTCCAAAAACTAGTTTTAGGATTTCTAACTTAGAAGAAGGCAAATCCTATTTCTTCAGAGTGTTTGCTGAAAATGAATACGGCATAGGTGACCCCTGCGAAACTCGCGATGCTGTCAAAGCTTCAGGTAAGATCATTCTTCTCTTCCTCAATTATTAAAAGTCTCTGGTCTCTTAAAGTTTCCGATTTTATTTAAAGCCTTCTTTAATGTAAATATATATATATACATATATTTCTTATTTCAATCAGAAACACCTGGACCTGTTGTGGACTTAAAAGCTCCACAGGTCACAAAATCATCCTGCAATTTAACTTGGAAAAAGCCTATAAGTGACGGCGGAAGTCGTATTAATGCATATATTGTTGAGCTCCTGATTGGTGAAAACCAGTGGCAAGAAGTTATGAGATCTATGAATCTTCACTATTCAACAAAAGACTTGAAAGAAGGAAAAGAATACCTTTTCAGAGTGAGAGCACAGAATGAAGCTGGGTACGGGACACCAAATGAAATTACCGTGCTGGCAAGAGATGATATTGGTGAGTAGATACCTACAGCCATTTGTTTATTGTACCTATGGTGCTTGTGAGCCTTGTGTTTAGTGACGAAAGGACTTTTCATGCCAATATGTTTTACAGCAAAAATAACAAAGCTGTAGAGAATTTTTCCTTTTCACTTATTTATTGAAGAGCAAAAGGGAGCGGTGTGGTGGCCTAGACGTGGAGCTCTCACCTCACAATCAGGAGGCTATGTGTTTGGTCCTAGGTAGCTGCAGATATTTCTCTCTCTAGGCACAAAGAGAAAATATCTGCTGCGAGCTGCAAATAGGCGTCAGGAAGGGCATCCATCCAGTAAATGCTTACCTCCATTCAGTCACCCTGACTCCACCCCGACAAAAGGGATTGAAGGGTTGTTAAAAGAAAAAAAATAAATAAAGAGCAAAAGGGAAGAGAAGTTATTCTATTGTCTGAACTGAACTTGTAATTATTTGCCTTCTTTGGTTTATAGTGGCACCTGATCTTGATTTAAGAGACCTCCCAGGCTTGTGCTATTTGGCTAGAGAAGGAAGCTCTTTCCGTCTGAAAATTCCAATCAAAGGGAAGCCGGTACCAACCGTGTCGTGGAAGAAAGGAGAAGACCTTCCTCTAACACAGACCGGAAGAGTGGCCTTTGAAGCTACAGCAGTTAACACTTCACTCCTTGTTCGTGACTGCCATAAAGATGATGCTGGAAAATATACAATTACACTGAAGAATGTTGCTGGTAGTAAAGAAGGCACGATTTCTGTAAAAGTAGTTGGCAAACCTGGAATTCCAACCGGCCCTGTGAAATTTGAAGAAGTTACAGCCGATGCTATGACATTAAAATGGGGTCCTCCCAAAGATGACGGCGGGTCAGAAATCACAAACTACATCCTTGAGAAGAGAGACAATGTGAGCAATAAATGGGTGACCTGTGCCTCGGCTGTGCAGAAAACTACCTTTAGAGTTACAAGACTTCATGAAGGCTCTGAATATTCCTTCAGAATCAGCGCTGAAAATAAATACGGTGTAGGTGAAGGCCTAATATCTGGATCTGTAATTGCAAGGCATCCATTTGGTAAGTAATAGAGTTGCTCTGTAGTCGTTTATAGGCAGGGTGGTGCTTCCGTTGCATCTTTGTATGATTGAGTCTAATTTTTCACATTTTCTAGATGTTCCTGATGCTCCTCCACCACCCAAAATTGTTGAGGTTAGGCATGATTCTGCATCTCTGACATGGACAGACCCTAAAAAGACCGGTGGCTCACCAATAACAGGTATACCTATTGAGATACATTTTACTTAACTCACCTTTACTTACTCCCCAAAGTTTAGTCCCTGAGACACATTTTAATTAATTCACCTTTTCCCTCTTCATAGTTTTGAGTACACTAGGTAACTGAAAAAACCAAAATGCTGGCAACGTATAACAAAAGTACTTACTCATATTCAGAATGAAAAATGATTTAATCAGATTCTGCATCATTTTAAATGTATTTATTGAAATGATTTAAATGTAAATAAATGCAGACAACTTGCAAGTCAGAACTTGCCAGGTAATTTATGGTAATGAGACATATATTTTAGAGGAAAATTAAGGAGGTTTATCCAGAATTTTAGATGCAAATGGCTAAACTGCTTAAAGATTAGAAATGTAAAGGATGCTATAAGAAAAAATACTGGTTTTTATCCATTCATTGGTACTTATACTATTACAATAATAGGCAATGTTTGTTTGTTTCTCGGTAGGCTACCACCTCGAATTCAAAGAACGAAACAGTATTTTGTGGAAGCGAGCAAACAAGACTCCTCTACGAATGAAAGACTTCAGAGTGGCAGGACTAACTGAAGGCTTAGAATATGAATTCAGAGTAATGGCAATAAATCTAGCTGGAGTTGGGAAACCAAGTCTACCATCTGAACCAATTGTGGCTCTTGATCCAATTGGTAAGTTATTCTTTGATCTCTCCCTCCCTCCCTCCCTCCCTCGTTCTCGCTCCTGCCTATCATCTATCTGTCTGTCTGTCTGTCTGTCTGTC